>JAVTVY010039544.1:0-176344 GCA_036873755.1 Hanleya hanleyi | reverse complement strand
CGACGACGATGCCATTGATTACCCCGCTAGACTCAGTCAGCTCAATGACATGACCACCTGATCCTTTGATCTCACGGGGTTCTCCCTATAAATACGAGAAACAGTGAAATCTGGTACCATTCACGTACTGACCATGACGGAGCATATAGTACTGGCGTATTTCAGCTTGACCCCCGAGGTTTTCCTGCACGTGTATGCGGATAAGGTCGATATCATGGAGGAGGTGGTGGGAGACACGGACCCTACACAACCGTGCCTGGCTCACATTCGTCTGTCCCGGGAGGGCTGGACCAAATTCAAACGGGTGTTGTCTGGTGAACTGGACGGCGACCTCATCCACTTGTGTCACGATGTGTACATCCGACGCGGCCCTTTCTTTGCTCAATTGGCTCGGCTAGATGGAGGTACTGTGCATTTTACCCTTCACCCTGATTTATGGTCTGCATTGGAAGATGCCGTGGTAGATGTGGATGAAGTGCTTATCAAGCGGTCATCAGACGAGTTGGACTGGTCATTTACCATGGCCACTGTGGAAGTCCACGAAGAAAATCAGAAAGAAACTCCGGCCCAAGATATACCCGTTATAAATAAACGATAGAGCCAGGTCCATCATCATTTTGTCACCATGAAGCGCTGGGAGAAGGTGCTGGATAACTTATACTACAGTCCCGACAGTCCGGCGGCCTATAGTGCATTGTCGGCTCTCTATCGAGCGGCCAAACCCCAGGGGGTACAACGTGCCCAAGTCCGAGATTGGTTAAGAAGACAAGACACCTATACCTTACATCGATCTGTCCGTCGCCATCTTCTACGGAACCGGGTCATCGTGGGAGGAATAGATGCCCAGTGGCAAGCGGATTTGGTGGATATGAGCGCCTTTGCCAAACACAACGATGAGAATCGGTATATCTTGACGCATCGATATCCTATCCAAGTATGCGTGGGTGGTACCCATCCGGACGAAAACGGGGGCAAATCTCATAGCGGCGTTCAAAGACATCTTCAAGACCGGGCGCAAACCTTTGTATTTGCAAACTGACGAAGGCACGGAATTCCTCAACAGACCGTTCCAAGCCTTTCTCAAGAAACAGAAGGTGTTTTTCTTCCATACGTACAATGAGACCAAGGCTTCCGTGGTGGAGAGGTTCAACAGGACATTCAAAGGCCGCATGTATAAATATTTCACCTATAAGAATACAAGGCGGTACATCGATGTTCTCCCGAAACTGGTGAGGGGTTACAATCGAGCCTATCATCGAAGTATAGAGAGAGCCCCCATTACCGTGACCCAACCCAATGAAGCCCAAGTCCGGCGTGTCTTGTACCCCAGGCCATCGCAGCGAACGACGAAGGCGGTGTACAAGGTCGGGGACCCTGTACGGATCAGTAAAGTCAAGGGCAAGTTCGAGAAAAGTTACTTACCCAACTGGAGCGATGAGCAATTCCTGATTAAACGGCGCCTACCCCGACAGCGGCGAGTCTATGAACTGGAAGATCTCCAAGGGGAAACGTTGCTGGGGACGTTTTACGACACGGAATTACAGCCTGTTGTAAAAACACAGCAAGACTACTACACGGTGGAGCAGATTTTGAAAACGGAACGTCGACGTGGCAAACTGTTTCATTTCGTAAAATGGCAAGGCTGGCCCAGTTCCTTCAATTTCTGGGTCGCTGCCAACCAGGTGAAACGACTATAAAGCCAGACACCGCTGCCGTCCTCCTTCATTCCACGTCCGACCACAGTGCTATGGACCAACAGCAGCTGCCTCCGAAGACAGCGTCTCGCAAAACGCGCAAAGCGCAAGTGGTCTTTGGGGTGCTATTGCTAACCCCGCTGAGTGTGTTGTACGGAGGTGTGTTTTACGACGTAGCCTATGTCAGTACGTTACTTAACCAACTGAGAACACCAGCCATCAGTGAAACGGGTCTACCGAGAGCACCAGTCGTATCGAGCCCAGTCACCACCACCACACCCCGCGTACAAGCCACGTCGAACTCTACACTTACACCAAATACACCTACTACGTCTCAAGACCCACCGGATTTCATCCCTCACAGTGAACCGACCACCCACGTTGTACTCACCCCCAGCACCATCCCTGAACGTGAACAGACAACGACGACCGACGTTGTACCCACCACCACTCCAGTTCACTCGTACGAAATTTACAAGAGCGGGTTACCACGACAACGGATACATCTCGAACCATGGACCCTCGGTGGCAGCATCCCTTCACCTGCGTCATCGCAGGACCGACGGGCTCCGGCAAAACGCACTTCGTCAGGAAGCTCCTTCAACACGCCGACAGCATGATCACTCCACCCATTGCCAGAGTCGTGTGGTGCTACGGAGAATGATAGGAAGCGTATGCAGCAATGCCCCACATCACGTTCGTGGAAGGCCTACCCAACCTGGCCGATTTGGAACCCGACACCTTGGTGGTTCTGGATGATCTCATGGCGGAGACGGATGCACGGGTCACCCAACTCTTTACCAAAGGCAGCCATCATCGACGGCCCAGCATCATCTACATTGTGCAGAATCTGTTCAGTAAAAACAAAGAACATCGGAATATCAGCTTAAATGCCCACTACCTGGTGGTCTTCAAAAACCTGAGAGATACCACTCAACTGCTGCACCTGGCGAGACAGATGTATCCCGGCCGCACACCGTTTGCGTTGGAAGCCTTTAAAGATGCCACAACCCCTCAGCACGGGTATATGCTCTTCGACCTCAAGCAAGCCACCCCCGACCACCTTCGACTACGGACCGGCATCTTCCCGGAGAGACCCACCACGTGTACTTGCAAAAATAATGTAAACACACCCACAGTGGCTCCCCCAGCTGGGATGTGTGTGTGTTTGATGATGGGGATAATAAAAAAAGAATGAATACCACAGCAGGGTTGACTTTGTCTCTGAGATAGATAAAAAGAGCAGAGTTGTGGGTTCTGGCATTAGTTGTACATGATGTCTGCGCGAGTACGGAAGCACGCTCCCACGCTCCGTGTATTGAAGACGGCCCCACCCGAGTTGGTCCGAACCATTGTACGCGGTGCGGACCCTGACCTTGTACGCTGTCTGTGCGAGATCGGGTACAACCTGTTAAAAAGCAACGTACCACTGACTCCGGCTCAGAAGACCAAGTTGGCCAAGCATAAGACAGGTCTCCGAACCCTAGTCCACAAGCGGGTCCCTCAAACACAAAAGAAAAAAAGGTGTTACAGAAAGGCGGCTTTCTCGGGGCCATCTTAGCACCGTTGGCCGCTTCCGTGTTGGGCCCAGTATTGGGTGGACTCTTCGGCCGACAATGAACCACACGAAAAAAATGGTCCGCGTCGAACCACGGTTCCTGCAAAACCTCCAATCACCCTACCCTGTCCCACCTACGGTGAAGACCATAAACAGCCTCGATGGAGAGATGCAACAGATCTTACAGAGACCGGGGTTAAGCGACAGTGAGAAAGTACAACGGTACATTGAGACGCTTCAACGGTACATGACGTTCATGGACCAATACAAAACCCTGTCTACCCCAGCAACAGCACCACCACCACCACCACCACCACCACCACCACCACCACGTGACAGACCGCTGGCCTCAGCACCGTTCCAACAGCCGGGTGAGGTAGCCCCCACAGCCCCACAGTGGGTGGAAGACGAAGTGCTGAAGAGTGTACCTGCCTCGTTCAAGAAACAAGCTGGCCTGGTATTACAACGGATGAAACAGAACTCCTGGTACAGAATCAGGTGGTCCCCGGCACCCACATGACGGATTTAGTGAATGATCTGATGCGTCAACGCAGATCGCACACCGATCCTCGAGGATGGAAGGTCTTCGCTCAAGGCTTGAAAGACATGCATGTACCACAGGAATTGGTGGGGAACCCCCACTGCTGGGCCTTTATGCAGCAAACCCAGCAATCGCCGAGTCGTGCACCACGACTCTCACCACAACCTTCTTGGGAAGCCGACTGGGAACCGGAGTCACCCCCCAAAACTCCACCACCATCACAACGGGCACCTTCTTTTCAGACCTTTAAAAAACCACCCTCGATCAGGGCACCCCACATCTCCAGAGCCGTGACACGTAGCAAGTCAACGCGACGAACACGACGCCGGACACAACCGCCCAAGGCCTGGAAGACCTATTAAAACCAACAGCAGCAGCAGGACAGCTCAGTCGCCATGTTTTACCTGACCCTACCCAGTAACAGTTCGCTGGATGTGTTTCCTGACAACACCGTGGCCAAGTACGTCACCCAGTTACCGCAACCGTTACATTTATCTGGCCGGTGGGAATGCGGCCTCGTGGATATCCAATACCCTTACTCGCGGTACAACGTGCGAGCCAATGAAGTGTGGTACGAGGTCACCTACGAAGGGAAAAACACCCGACTCACCCTGCCCGAAGGCCAATACGATACCCCCAAAGAGTTCATGGGTGGGCTGTCAAGACTGATGCATTATAAGGCGCTACGGGGGGTGACGGATAGTGCAACACGCCTGATAGCCTTGCGCTTCAAGAAAAACGTGTTCTTCGATGTCAACGTACACAACGACAAGGCACAGCTTACCGTCACCGATACCGTGAATGTGAAACTCGGTCCTACACTACAGCAAATGCTGGGTTTCGATCTACAGACGTTCGCTGGTCCCTCCCAACACCATGGCGAGATGCCGATGGATATGAAGTCGGGTATGCACGGACTCTACGTCTACTCGGACGTGGTGGACAACCACATCGTGGGCGATATCAACACACCTCTGTTACGGGTGGTCCCCATTAAAAATAAGTATGGAGGTCAAGTCACGCACAGTTTCACCCACATGCTCTACTTGCCCGTACGACAAACTGACATCAACACGATCACGGTGGATATAAGAGATGACACGGGACAACCGGTGGCATTCGAACGAGGAAAAGTGGTGCTGACACTTCATTTTCGACAAGCACGTGCTCCCCACTTTGCATAATGAAAGTACCTTACGAGTGCGATGCACGCAGCCATGCCGACTATTATGCCCAACAGGCCGGGGGTGGCTTTCCGGTATTTAGCGGTGCACGCATGCAACGAGGACATGGTCTGGGGAACATACTCGGCAGCATTGTGAAAACGTTCCTGCCCTTGGTGACGCGTGGGGTGAAAGCAATCGGCAAACAAGCGGTACGCAGTGGACTGCAAGTGGCCGGTGATGTGTTGGGGGGTACGGCACCCAAAGAATCCTTGAAACGGCGGGGCAAAGAAGCGGGAGGCGTCTTGGTGGCCAAAGCACAACGCACCGTAGGGAATAAAAGAGCTGCCCCACCGAGACCACGCACCAGTCGACGACCGACCCAGCGACGACGCACATCCAAGAAGACCCGGGATATCTTTTCTTAAAACATGTCCTTAATCGACGCCGAGTCCTGCCCCTCCACCAACAGTGAATTTAATGTGGACCGTGCCGCCCACACAAACCAGTGTCGAACAAGGATTATGGGTGGAGCATCTCCCGCTCTCCAGCATCAACGAAACCGGGCCCATCGAGTTCACCATCAGTAATGCGGATACGGCCTATGTGGATTTAGCCCACACCTACTTGTATGTGAAAGCCAAGGTGGTCAATGGAGCTGGCACCAGAATCGCTGACCAAGCAACGGTGGGCCCGACGAATCTCTGGCTGCACTCGATGTTTCAGCAGGTGGATATTTTTCTCAGCTACAAACTCATCAGTGACTCCACCAACACGTACCCCTATCGAGCCTACATCGAGACACTGTTGTCGTATGGCCGAGAGGCTAAAAATCTCAGCTGACAACCGCTTTATTCTACAGGGACACGGCCGAGCACATGGACACGGCGGACAATGGGGGATATAACAAACGGAAGGCTTTCACTGCGAATAGTGCCTCGGTGGATATGATGGGTCGACTGCATGCAGACATGTTCATGCAAGACCGGTACCTCTTGAACAAGATCCCCATCAAAATCCGACTGATACGGGCGCCTCCGACCTTCGCCGTGATGGCCACTAACGTAGAGGCGCATGTAGCTGACTATAAGATTGTCATCGAAGACGCAGTCCTGTATGTCCGAAAAGTGAAACCGAATCCAGCCGTTCAATTGGGCCACATGAAAGCCTTGGAAACAAAACCAGCCCAGTACCCTATCCGACGTGTGAAAACCAAAGTGTTCTCTGTGTCTGCTGGAAATATGAGCACCAACAAAGACAACCTGTTCCTGGGGGAACTACCCAAGCGATTGATCCTGGCCTGTGTGGAAAATACCAGTTTCAGCGGAGCCTACCCAGAGAATCCGTTTGACTTTAAACATTTAGGCATCAATTTTGTGGCCCTGCATGTGGATGGACAACAGGTGCCAGCCACGGCCTTAACCCCGAACTTTGGGCGGAGGAATTTCATTCGAGCCTATCAGAGCCTGTTTACAGCCACCGGTCAAATCAACCAGGACGAAGGGAATATGATCAGTCGGGAGGACTACGTGAACGGATACACGTTGTTCTGTTTCGATCTGACCCCCCACCTTAGAGAACGACCATCAGCTGGCCCTGGCCAAGCAAGGCAACTTACGGTTGGAAATCCACTTTGCACGAGCCCTGGCCACCACCGTCAATGTGATCTGCTACGCCGAGTTTGACAACATCATTCAAGTGGACAAGGCGCGCAACGTCCTGTGTGACTTCTCCACCTAACATGGATACAGACCAGATAACCACTGTGCTGGAGAATGACCCAGAGACACGTATGGTCTTTCAAGGGGTGTTCGCCCGAGATGTGTTCCCATTAGACCGTATGTATCCTGCTGCTTACGTTCTCAACACGGATCCGATGGATCGGCCAGGTGAACATTGGGTGGGCGTGTACTTGACAGAACAGCAGGGCGAATACTTTGACCCGTACGGCCTGCCACCCCTCCATCCCGATTTAACAGACTTCATGGATCAAGGCACAGAGACGTGGTGTTGGAACAGTCAAACGTTGCAAAGCCTGACCAGTGGCGTGTGCGGACAATATTGCTTGTTTTACCTGTACCAACGATGCCGGGGAAGACCCTTATCTACTATCGTACAGATGTTTGACGAGTACCCCCAGGCCGAGGACCGCGATGTACTCGTCTATGACTGGGCCGCCCATCATTTCAATGTACAAGCCCCGTTCTGGGCTTAAGTTAATGACAAGCCCCTCGTTCTGGGCTTCAATGTACAAGCCCCTTGTTCTGGGCTTCAGTTAATTACAAGCCCCTTGTTCTGGGCTTGAGTTTTCACGTGGTTGTTCTCACGTTATTGTTGTTCACTGAATAAAAAAAAAGAGATCTCACCAAAAAACCCTGTCTTGTGTGTTTTATTCCTAATGCATCAATGCCCAATGTGGAGATTCAGTCAAACTGAAATCAGTGGTGTAGGATGGGGCCAAAATGTAACCCATCAAGTTTAGAATGCAAGAGCACTATAGTAAAAAATAGAGAGCCAATGAAATCAGCCTACAGACCAAGTACGTGTTTTTGGTCTAGGTTTGGAGCGGGTATTTCATTGAGGTACGTGTATACGGTGAGTGAAGAGACTCGTCCAACACGTATCGATTATGACTATCAGTGCTAGGTAACCCATCAAGGTTAGAATGCAAGAGCACTATAGTAAAAATAGAGAGCCAATGAAATCAGCCTACAGACCAAGTACGTGTCTTTGGTCTAGGTTTGGAGCGGGGATTTCATTGAGGTACGTGTATACGGTGAGTGAAAAGACTCGTCCAACACGTATAGATTATGTTGATGACTATAAGTTCTAGGTAACCCATCAAGGTTAGAATGCAAGAGCACTATAGTAAAAATAGAGAGCCAATGAAATCAGCCTACAGACCAAGTACGTTTCTTTGGTCTAGGTTTGGAGCGGTCATTTCATTGAGGTACGTGTATACGGTGAGTGAAGAGACTCGTCCAACACGTATAGATTATGACTATAAGTTCTATGAGCATAATGCATGAAAGTGGCTTTGAACACCGTATTAGCCCATCAGTGGCCTAGATTGGAGCCAAAGGTAACCCATCCATGTCCAGAAAAACATTATCCGGGTGTACAAGAACCCAGATGTAGGCGCGGACGTCAGCGAAAGCACACCGTGAGTACCCCAATTCGATTGTCTGATTGTTCGACCGCTGATTGGTTCTTTTTCTCGACCGCTGATTGGCTCTTTTTCTCGACCGCTGATTGGTCCAAATGGAACTGCCCATCTTTCCCAGGTTCATCTAGAATCCCCCCCTTTTTTTGTGCTCAAACTCTGACTATAGCGATGCCGCAACATTGTCTCATTGGACATTGGACCGTCTGACCTGGAGGTGACCCTTTGATCTTTTGACCCGCGTCCGCGCGCGCACTGCCGGGGATGACGCGGGATGACGCGCGCGCGCGCGCGCTGCGGGGCGCTGGGGCGGGAAAACACCCCGGCGGTTGAACATTGGAACTCTTGTGGGTTTGGAGGATGAACATACGGACGTCTAAGGGAAAAAAATTGGAACTCTTCTATGTTTGGAGGTAGTGTTTAGTGAAAACCCGGAAGTGACGTGACAACCCACGTGACCTGCGTATATACTCCTGTAAAATAGAGCCGATTTTATTTCTTTGGAAGGGGCAAGGTCAATAGGATTTGCGCTTTTTATACTACTAAACTGTGAAGTAGATTACATCTTACATAGGCCTTAAGGCCGTGATATGCATATGAAGTATTCTGGGGCATGGTCAGTACTTCCTAATTTTCCCTTCGTCTACTACTCGCCGATTTTTTTGATTTTTTTTATTATTTATTTATTTATTTATTTATTTCCTCGAGAGCTTTAAAATAAGACCTCACTCTACCCAATCGGGCCACTAGTGCTCCACCTAGACTCCAACATGTCCACCCCGTATGGATTTATACATACTAATATCCCAGTATATAAGTGTATATGGGTCTATATGGATCTATATACAAGCCTACCCGGTACTTTGATAGTTTTTTCCATCGTATTCTACATGATCAACCTCATAGCTCATAGTAAAAGCCATAAAAAAAAACCGACCACCCCTATACCCATACAGGCCAAATATAGCGGACACCATCTTCGCCTGGGAATTGGTCTAGTCCGAGTTGTCTCCCTTGCACCAAAGCGTATAGATGGGACTGTGGTTTGGCTGGCGCGATTATCCGGGCAAATTGACCTTGAGCAGCCATTTTGTTAGCGTTTTGCTAGCGTCCTGCATACGGAGGACGATTTCACTGATCATTGTGTTGTTTTCTGAGCTGGGGAACATTCTCTGTCGCAGTTTATAACGGAACTTTCTTCCTTTCGGTGTCCGCTGACATCAATAATGTGACGAAACTCTGCACCATTCATCGCCTGCATGTATACCCGTCACACGTGGACTGTAATCGAGGGAGTGTGCTGTGTTGTGTTCGAGCGGACGCATAAATTTGTGTGATATCAGACAGGAAACGTGAAAATTGATATTCTTTCACAGATTTCGAAGTGTATATAGTTCTGGTGAGCTGAACGCAGCCTTTATGAGCAGCGATTGAACGATGATGTAGGCCACCGAACAGGTTTTGTGGAATCAACATTCTGTAACACTCCCCCCTCCCCCCTTGACTGGAGGGATTTTATCGGACATCTGCAGTACGGAACGCCATTTGTTGCATACATTCGCTTATCGTGGCAGTCCGTATAATTTGTCAATTTTTGTGTTTGGTTTCGTGAGAGAGGACGACATTGGTTTTCATCAGTGCAAAACTCCCGCCCCCGACCCGCACCACAACAGTGAAAGCTGGTGGATGAAATTCTACTCCACGGGAACGGTAACGAATGAATGGAATATCTTACCAAACTCTCAGGTAGGATGTGGGTTTCAGGAGTTCACCGGGTGTGACAATTTCTTTATAATGATTTGTGATAAAAGCGGGTAAAACCTAATGTCAAAATCTCGTTGAAGGTCACGGAGATGTCGATTTATTGCTGATCAGCTGATTTCCAGGACAGACAGACATTATCTCGGCTCTTTTCTCTTCGAAATTCTTGTAATTTTCTCAATACAAATAAATATTTAAATTGACTCTGAGTTTTCTGTTGGCATTATTTCAGCAATATTATGCACTAAAATCTGATGATTCGAAATAAAACTAGGAAATTTTTTATCTTTGGGCAATGGTAACACAACACTGTACAGTGTGCATGGAAAAAATTTTTTTAGCAGATACCACCATATTGCACTGACTGACACCGGCCGCCATCTTGTACCCAGCACCCACCACCCACACGCCGCCATCTTGTACCCAGCACCCACCACCCACACACACCGCCATCTTGTACCCAGCACCCACCACCCACAAGCCGTCTAGACTATAAATAACGTGTAGTATGTTCCCATTTATTCACAAAATACGATTATAACGACTTCAACTTTCCAAACAACACCACAACCATGCTCTTGGGCCGAAGTAACACGCCTCAACGAACAGATTAACGGTATGAGACATGAATGTAATGGAAGCTGAGATTTCAAAACAGCAAAAAGAACGACATAAAGAAGAAAAAAATCAAGATGCAGCGTGTGTACAGATGAAGAGAGCCAGTACGCAGTATATTGAAAAAAATGGGCGAGGGAGGGGAGGGGGAGGGGGGGAAGGTTGGTGGAAGAGCCAAAAAAAAAATTTTTATTTTAAAAAAAAGGATTCATGGAGCCAAAAAAAATCTTTTTCATTTTCTATGTTTTTTTTACAATTAAAAAAGGGTTTGAAAAAAGGGGTAACGGGGGGAGGGGGGAGGATTGGTGGAAGAGCAAAAAATTTTTTTTTTTTGGGGTAAGTGGGTCGAGTGAGGTATCAAATTGAAGCTTAGGTGAAGGAGCATCTGATGGACTGGGTGTAAGGTTGAATTAGGGTGATTCTGCGCATGCGCGGCGGCCGAAGGGTATGAAAATAGACGTTTTGGCATCTAGGGGAGCCCCTAGTGGACCGATGGGGTCGAGTGAGGTATCAAAGTGAAGCTTAGGTGAAGGAGCATCTAATGGACTGATTCCATACCCAGGTCACGCCCGATTCACGCAGACTGGAAGTGACGTCATACACCTGCGCACAACCGTGATGGAAAAAACCCAGAACCAAGTCAGTACATGCATTCCATACAGGCAGACGAGGTCAAAATACTGGTCCCAGGGAAAATCTTCTCCACGTCTCATGCTTTTCGTCTCATACAAGCGGATAGGCAAGCAGGCAGGCAGACAGGAAGGCAGGCAGGCAGGGAGGCAGGCAGGCAGGCAGGTCAGGTCAGGTAAGTCAGATTGCAATGAATACACCCCTTTCCCTAAAAATCGACTCCTCTTATACGTTTTTCTACAATCCGCCATCTTGTACCCAGCACCCACCACCCACACACACGCCGCCATCTTGTACCCAGCACCCACCACCCACACGCCGCCATCTTGGTCCCAGCACCCACCACCCACACATTGCCGCCATCTTGGTCCCAGCACCCACCACCCACACATTGCCGCCATCTTGTACCCAGCACCCACCACCCACACATTGCCGCCATCTTGTACCCAGCACCCACCACCCACACACACGCCGCCATCTTGTACCCAGCACCCACCACCCACACATTGCCGCCATCTTGTACCCAGCACCCACCACCCACACACACGCCGCCATCTTGTACCCAGCACCCACCACCCACACACACGCCGCCATCTTGTACCCAGCACCCACCACCCACACATTTCCGCCATCTTGTACCCAGCACCCACCACCCATACACACGCCGCCATCTTGTACCCAGCACCCACCACCCACACACATTGCCGTCATCTTGTACCCAGCACCCACCACCCACACGCCGCCATCTTGTACCCAGCACCCACCACCCACACGCCGCCATCTTGTACCCAGCACCCACCACCCACACATAGGCCGCCATCTTGTACCCAGCACCCACCACCCACACATTAGGCCGCCATCTTGTACCCAGCACCCACCACCCACACATTGCCGCCATCTTGTACCCAGCACCCACCACCCACACATTGCCGCCATCTGTACCCAGCACCCACCACCCACAGCCGCCATCTTGTACCCAGCACCCACCACCCACACATTGCCGCCATCTTGTACCCAGCACCCACCACCCACACATTGCCGCCATCTTGTACCCAGCACCCACCACCCACACACACACACGCATGCGCACACCACCAATTGTGACGTCACCACAGGTTCTGCGCATGCGCAGTGAGGCGCTATTTGTTGAATTTACGCCTTGTATACTACTTACGTACGTATCAGTGGGAATGAATATAACTGTACTGTAGGTTTATATGGAGAGAAATACAACGTTATTTCGATCGATATCATGGAGAAATGGTCCCGTAGTCATTTTGTAGTGTTCAGCTTGTTCTTCACGATGCAGAAAAGAAAATTTATGCAGAGTTAACTACTGATTTTTGGCAAGCTCCAAAGTAGACGACTAATTAAAATAAGGTAAAGCTATGCCTTAAAGCTATGGTAATATATATATATTTTTTGAAAGCGCATTTCAGAAGGATTTCAAATAAATAAACTTGTTCACTGTAAATCTGTAGGTTGTGAAGATATTCGAATTTGAAAAAAATAATAAAAAAATATGAGCCTTCTTATTTAAATGGCTATTATCAAAAATGTATTCAACCTATAGTCACTTACATCCTCACTTCCTGTAGGAGACAACTCCAACGGGAAATCCGCGTCTCAGTTTTGTCAATTTTGGTCTAGTTCTTATTTTATTGATATTTAATTGAATTCCAAGTTCGAAACTGCGAGATGCTCAATTTTGTAAAGAAATATTCAATTAAATGTCAATAGAATGAGAACTACATGTAGACCATAATAGAAAAATTTAAATTAAATTTGTTGAAAATTCGAATATCTTCACAACCTACAGGTTTACAGTGAACAAATTAATATATTTGGAATCCTTAAGAAATGTGCTTTCAAGAAATATATACATTACCATAGCTATGAGGCATACTTTTAGATATAAAGACAAGTTTCAGAGTTTGTAAAAGTGTGTGCAGGAGGGCTCAGTACCCTTAACATGATTAAGGAAAGAATGCTTCTCTCATGCTCGATAACATGAAGTATCGACCGTTTGGTAAAGCCCCTTGACACCCACCTATAACATTGCTGCATGGTACTCTGGGTGTGGACCAGACAAGGTGAGTGACAACACTTTCAACACTATTTCAGTCATATCCCGACGTTTGGTTCCTATATTCCTTTTCACACCCGGAAACCACACGGGTAGGGTCCTATTCCTTTTAACACCCGGGAAAACCCACGGCTGCCCCTTACAACAAGCTCTCTGAGGAGCTGAGACCTATTCTTACCATGACCTGGAGTGTGCATAACGACACCCCATGTCAATCCCTGGGAGCCCCACGGGGCTGTTCACCGGACAAATATCATAAGATGCTTCACCAGAAAACGGTGCTTATACTGAGGAGTCGGAATTCGATGAACACGCGAGGCCAAGAGTCTAGACACTGATACTAAAAGCTCCACAGCTGATCGTCAGGCTTCATCCCAGGGATATGGTTGGCCGTAGGGGACAAAAAAAAATGGTGTAGACACATATTCTTAGGCAATCGCAGAACCTTTTTACGTGATGACATTCATTATTTTGCATCCACATACAATTTAATTCGATATCATATCGTTTTATTTTATATCCATTTACATATTTTTTAGACACTGCATCAAATATTTCAATGCTATATCAAATTAATTTGTATCCCCATTCAAATCATTTAGATACTGTATTGAATCAATCTGTATCCGTATACATATTATTTAGATATGGCATCCCAATATTTGAAGTGTGGTTGGCCACAGAGGACAATACGAAGCTGTGCATCTGAAAACCTCTCGGCTCTGAGCGCCAGTCATTCATAATGTACATGTATTCAATTTGAACCAAGATGTCAGGAACACCAAGCAATTAAGTAACAAATATGCAGATTATCAAAATTTTGCAATTACAAATGGCCCCATTCAATCAGAGAGAAACCCGTATTCATTACATAAGTCTCTTGATGCATCGATGATGTATACCGAATTTTACATCGAGCGTTTGAATAGTATCAGAGATGGAAATCATTAATGATTTTGAATAAATTAAAGATGGCCGCTCATCATTTCTGCCACTCAGTTACTGATGTGGTTATTCATTGCGAGTCTCTTGATCCATCGATGCTGTGTACTAAGCTTCGTATAGAACACTTAAATGGTATAGGAGATATACATCATTAAAGATTTTGCATAGATTAAAGATGGCCGCCCATCCTTCCCGCCACTCAGAGGAACTGTTGTGGTTATTCATTTCGAGTCTCTTGATACATCGATGCTGTATACCAAGTTTCGAATAGAACACTGAAATGGTATCAGAGATATACATCATTAAAGATTTTGCATAAATTAAAGATGGCCACCAAGGTTTCCGCCCAATCAGAGAAACCAAAACTGTTATTTATCGTAAGTCTCTTGATCCATCGATGATATATACCAAATTCTACATTGAGAACTTGAACGGATAGAAATTATTAATGATTTTTCATAAATTAAAGATGGCCGCCCAAGTTTTCACCGAATCAGGGAAACTGGTTTGGTCATTCCTTTGAAGTTTCTTGATGCATCGAAGATCTATACCAAGTTTCACACTGAACAGCGAAATGGTACCTGAGCTACACAAGATTAATGGTTTCGCATAAATTAAAGATGGCCACCAAAGTTTCCACCCAATCGGTTCCAGATTCAATAGGGTTCTAAGTCACGAGCATATTGATGTGCAGTGCATGTTTGGTGAGCCTAGGGTAAGTCGTTCTAAAGATATCTTGGCAACGAGAAAGCTGTGATGGTTTCGCATAAATTAAAGATGGTCGCCAAAGTTTCCAACCAATCGGGTCCAGATTCAATAGGGTTCTGGGTCATGCACATATGGATGTGCACTTCAAGTTTGGTGTGCATAGGGTAAGTCGTTCTAAAGATATCTTGATAACAAAAGGTGTGACGGACGGACGGACGTACATGACGATGACAAGCCAGAAAACATGAATCCATCATTTGGGACTTAATTGTGGATGTGGCTATAGAGACCCACGGTGCATTAATCGATCATGCCGGTGTGATGGATAACAATGTCCTGGTGAGTAGTGTCCCTTTTCCGATCCTTTTCTATTGCAACCAAGGATGGACACTTGTCCCCAGTGTGGAGAAATGTGTCCTAGCTGGGTTAGAAGATAAGAGCCGGACACTCTTAGACACCGGACATTGTTAGCCTGCACACCGGACTGGATAACCTACAACAGGTGTACGTCTACCTGCAAATTCCAAGACTTTTGGGTGTCTCATTCTGAAGTAAGGTGTCTCAAAGACCCAGAAACTTCCAACTGGCTAAAAGCTTCATCAGTCTCTGAGAAACGCAGTAAAAATGTGCAAACAGCTGTTCCAAGACGTGTTGCCCTTACAGTGTCTGAAGACGTTTATGACCGTAACAAAGGAGGATGAACATGGATGAGAGCAATCTAACACTGCCGAACATGATGATGCATCTGATACATATTAATGCAATATTTATCATATAATGAACGCTCGTTTGAAAAACGGGCGAAGAGCATTTCCCCAGATGATTTTGTAACACATAATTTGGTACTCACAGGGCTTTAGATCTCCCCAATTTGGGCACACCCCCTATTAGGGGTGGCAATTTTTTTCAGGATGGGACAGAGTGTGGGGTACATCCCCATAAATGATGAGCAATAATGAATCATCACTGGTAGAAGGGCCTCTGAGAATGGATTTCTTCACCAATGAGCGACTCCCGGTGTGAGGCAACACCAACTTTATTTTGCGTTTCATGGGCCCACCGACATTAAAAAATCGAATAAAAATAAAATTTCAAATTGCCAGTTTTATATTTCCCATGAAAGTTAGAACATAAAGACTTCAGCCACCTTTTTATTCCTGATTGTATGAATTAGGCTGTTGTATTCTATCGGAAACAATGCCAGCAAATAAAAATGAAAAACAACAAAAAATAATTCACTATAATTTTTCACTGTAAGTCAGCGAATTGTTGTTGTTGTAAAATGCTGCTAATACTACTTAGGCAATAACGACATTCAATGTAAATCAGCAACCTTCACTGGCTGTGTGATCTATCACTCTGTCATAGTACCCATATTTCGACAGTGATGCAGTATGTCAGAGCTAGGAAATGGAGGGTGTTTCAACAGCTCAGCCGATACAGCATGGTTTTAAGATACTGTTGAAAGCTGAGGCTGTTGGAACACATGCAAAATTCGCTAGATTGTTCTGGAAGACAAACACAGCCACAACAAAATGATGACAATGTTAGATTTGGAGTGTATGTTGGCAGTTAACATGTGACTTAACATACCGGTACAGTTTTTGATCTTGACAATATAGGTCAACGTCAGTCATATTCATAGACTTCAGGTCCATCATCAGTTGCATATGTGATATCAATTTAGAATGCCTAGCTATATTTCATGTTATATCATAATATAAAATATATAACCTTGAGAAAATAGGTTGTCAGCTGGGATAGGCTTCTAGTCAGTCAGCAATTGCACAAGTATAATGAATTTGGAGAGCCCATCTTTACTCCTTTAAAAAGTATTGCTAATGCTAAATTTGACATCGATAAAACAGGTGAAGGTCAGTCAATTTCATTAATTAGGCTTCTGATCCATCACCAGCTGCATATGTGGTATGACAAGAAAGATGGGCAGACAGAGAGACCGACAGACAGACAGACAGATGACACGGAAAATTCAGTTCATTTTGGAGCATCATTAAATATCATCTTCAAAGTCTAAATATTCTGTCAAAATTCACCAGAACACACCATTTTACTTAAATTATAGAGAAGAAAAGCAACTCCGAGTAGGGATCACAATTTTATTCTGTATATTTCGCTATTAGTTCTAGCATCTTAAGCAGTGAACAAAGTTACAAACAGCTCCATACGCACAGTATATATACAAGGCATAATGTGATCTTAGCCAATACGCATTTATGAATAGGTAAGCCAGTAAATTATGTCGGTCAGGTTGGACGGATATTAAAATGCCGCCATTTTCAGAAATTGTTAAATGTTAAGCGATAGCCTGACAGTGATCCACAAATGGTGTGATTCAGGTGTTACAATACACACTCCATAAATGTTGTAACTCTCATGAGAATATACAATTATGAAACATGCGAGTTACAACATTTGGAGATTTTCATCAACTCTGATGTGGATTGCCAAGAAAATTATACCTATATTATCTTAAAATGACAGTCCTTATCCAAACTTCATGACCTGTAGAAATATTCAATGTAGGTACATACTCACTATATCACCATACTTTATTGATGTATGCACATTTTACTTAGTTCTTGCCAGATAAGCAGATTATGTATTGTTTTTACCTCCGTCGATCAGACGGAGGTCTAGCAGCGCAACGTGAAATCTTCCGCCAAATAATTGTCATATGGGGAACCCACGACTCATAGTATTTCCAATAGAGATCGTCATGGTTCCCGACGAAATCTTGAATCTTTTCTTTGGACACAAATGAATGCTTACGTCACAAAAGGTGTGTATCCTTTGCAGCGCTTCCACCGGGTCTCTTTATTCGAGGGTACTAAATTCGCGCGTGTACTTATAGCTTCGCGCTGGTACAGATGGCCGGTATGCGACGAAGACAAACCTGCGCTTTCATAAAAAGTAAATTTTCACGAAAGAAAAACTCGCATTCCAGATAGTATAATTGGAAACTTCCTCGAGAATCTCTGAATCGGCAAAAACATAAAGGACGAGTGTCATTCACCAGGATGCGAGTCGGAAGTGAGAAGTCAAATTCCAAGTCAGAGGTCAAAAACGTAAAACCCCGAAGAACTCTCTCGGCTTTTTCTTTTCTTTTTTTTTAGTTGGGGGGTGAGGGTTGGGGAGATAGCGACTGAAAAAATATATCTTCCCATGCTTCAATCGTTATCTGTGAATCCGATCAACAACCTAGCCGGATAATCTGTCAAAAATTATCCGTCGTCTGGGTAAGGTTGAAGGGTCATCGGAAACTCGAACTGTGATACAGGCAAAAACTGTTGTTGTTGTAGTCTGGAAAAATAACTCTGCCTCACGAGGCGCTCTCTCGGCTTTTTCTTTTCCTTTTGTTTGAAGATGGGGGGGGGGGGAGATAGCGACTGGAAATATATATCTTCCCATGATACTTCAATCGTGCGCTCATGAATTCCACGGAAAAGCGGACATTGCTAAACAGCCCTTTTTCGCATAAAATTCACTCCACATTCTGTCGTAGACCCTATATTAGCATGCTGTTTGTTCTATTCGCTTCCTATGATCCCCGGGAACAAGCCAATAATAGAGAAGATGTGTTTTAATAGCGAAATATTTTTCCCGCAATTTTTTAACATGAAGAACTCGGGAAATTCTAAATTGTCAAAGAAGAAAAATTGCACTTTACTGAAAACTATACTATTTTGAAACATCTGCAGAAAAGATATGCATGTGGCGGGAGCTGTATACCTTAGTAAAAATAAGAGGTCAGAGTTTTAATTTTCTAAGTAGAAGAGATAAATTCACTCTAGGAATATTTTTTTGAAGAAAATGTGTAATTAATAAAGCACTTTTACCGATAAGATTTAAAAAGCGCACTCGTGATTCCATCACGATTTTTTGTCGATTCCGTCACGGACTAGATTTAACCCCTGGGATGATCCAGTCGCGTTTTTCTCACGATGAAAAAAATCTTATCATCCTTGGGTACTGTATGTTAGTAAGAGATGTCATATAAGAATAGTCAGATTGAAACAGAGCAGCAAAAAAATAGACAAGCAACACTAGTCAAGAGTCATGTCCGTTTCAGGTGATTCCGTCACGAACATTTCGAAGCATGATTTACTGAAAGTGCTGGATCATCTGTAGACAGATGTCATAAAGAATAGCAAACTAAACTTGAAACTACATGGGTATGACCACGGAACTTCCGAGTACATGACTTTGAATAAAGAAAAAGTCTTCCCAACGGTGATTCCGTCACGGTGGAATTCATGATCTGTGAATCCGATCAACAACCTAGCCGGACAATCTGTCAAAAATTATCCGTCGTCTGGGTAATCGGAAGGTTGAAGGGTAATCGGAAGCTCGGACTGTGATACAGGCAAAAACTGTTGTTGTTGTTGTAGTCTAGAAAAATAACTGGCATGCACTCTATGGAGAAGGGCCTCGTGAGGCACAAAGTGCAATTTTTTGTTGTTGTTTATCTGCAAATCCGCTCAACTCGATGGGTATCTTTCACTTGTTCTCACAGTTGCCTGGCCTGTGTGATATTGGGTGGTCGAAGTCTACGTATAGTTTTTTTCAATAAATTATGGAAATTAATATAAACATATATTTTTTTAAATAGATTTTTTTATAAGTGTATTTCTCTTTCATCTTTGGCTCAATTAAAGTCATTCTCTAAAATGTGAAGCCGAGTTAATACAGTTTTTAATTATCTACCAAACCCTGTCCTCTATGACATAGAATAAAAGAGAAGTTGGGAATAGAACCGCTCAACACAGTCATTTCTAAACATCAAGTTGTACATAAGTATTTTTACTTACTCTGTACAAGCTGAGGGCATTTTTGTGGCTTTTGAAAATTTTGAGATTTTTGCGAGTCTGTCCATATTTAACTAAGCGACGTCCAAGCGAGCTAATGTACGCGCGTTATATTCATATCAAGTATGGCGCGGCTTGTGTTCAATGAGGCTTGGAATGTTTATACAATTAATTTTCTTCTCACTGTTACACAATAAATATTTGCTGCGTGGAATCCAGTCATTTGTTCCATAGGGGCAATATTCTCATCAGCCATCACCATTCAATGTGAATGTGATACATGTACAAGTCCATGGTCATTGATACAGTAAGGTGAAGGCGAAGGTGACCTGTAACACCAGTATACAAAATTATACCGAGCGCATTGAATCCTCATCATATGATGTTGAGACAGATCAGAACGAAGTGTCGGTAAAATCAGGTGTGTTTTGAAGAGCATTCTCTCAATGATGATGCTATACTGTACACATACAAAATATGAAGTGTTGCTGTGTTGGGCCTATAGCACAAAATCACAAGCAAGTTGGTACAACTAGGCACACAGGGTTTCATTTCTGTCGCTAACGTGTTGATTTGGGTGAGGGGATCCTCTCATGGGGAGGTGTGGGTGGGATGGGGCCTAATGCCTCAAGCACTTTTCCAGGTTTTCCATCAATATACTCTATTCCATACCCCAATATTTCAAGCACGTCAAATCAAACAAAAATTATATGCTGGGAATGTGACTTTCACATCCCTGTCTGGACATGCTAGTGAGGAACCCTCAATCCCAGATTAATTACCATTGATGAAGCTAACGTCCAACAAATGCAAAATTGAGCTTGGCATCCGGCCGTATGTTATTCAGTGATGTATTACGCTACGGACCCTGTTGCCTCGACGGAGGTCTTTGCGCTCATCCAGCGCTTGTTATCAATTAGAGTGTGTATTGTATCACCTGAATCACACCATTTGCAGATCGCTGTCAGGTTATTGCTTAACATTTTAACAATTTCTGAAAATGACAGCATTTTAATATTCGTCCAACCTGACTGACATAATTTACTCGCTTACCTGTGTACAAATGTGTATTGGCTAAGATCACATTATGCCTTGTATAGATACTGTGCCTGTGGAGCTGTTTGTAACTTTGTTCACTGCTGAAGATGCTATAACTAATAGCGAAATATACAGAATGAAATTGTCATCCCTACTCGGAGTTGCTTTTCTTCTCTATTATTGGAAAATCATCAGTGATTCCAATGGATTACTTCAATTAGATATACATGCACAAATTTCCCAGGTGAGATATGCCGTATAGCAGGTATGTATAAGTTCCACTTCAAAAATCTTTGAAGCACTGATTTGGAAATGAAGTGTTTACTTTGTTGACACAAGCAGTCTAGTAGTCCACTTATGTAAAGTACATTATGCAATAAGTCAACCATTACAGGTTTTATTAAGTGAATGGTCAACATACAGGCCTCATACAATATGAGGCCTGGAAGGTAAAGCAGAATATCAGTGTTACAGTATGTCTATTTGACCAAAATGGCCTGACTTCAAGCCATACACGGATGGCAGCATGCTACATGAGTATGCCGGCGCTAACAGCACCAATGTGCTTTCAATCCATTTTAAAACCATAATGTTAGTAAAATTAGTAATTGTAAACAAGAATGTATAATGAGATATAAATCAAGCATTATGTTGATGGGCTGCAAAATCCATATGAGAGGTGGCCCTTCAATTTCAATCCAAAAAAAAAATCAGTCCTTTGAAATTCTTTGTCCGTCTGACAATAATAAACTTCATGAACAGATGAACCACCAATAAATTGTGCTATACAAGTCTATAGTGCCATCCAATGGTGAACAATATCACGAACCTACATGATGAAGCAAACTCCTCAGATGTGGCCTGGGGAATGTAGATATTGGACTCAAGTCATGAGAATTTCCTGTATTTAAAAAATGGCCATTTGGCTTATAAGGGGTGTGAATTATAACACTGGGAATCTTACGTTCATGTTCAGCAAAATAGAATTACTTTTCCCTGATTAAGAAGCAAATTTCCGTTTTTGAGAAAACAATATCTTATTTTGAGATGCAAAAATGCATGATTCGCCAACACCACCAAAATCTTGTCAGTTCTTTGCCTATCTTGCAAGATGATTATACCCACATTTCATGGAAATCAAACACGTTGTTCAGAAGATATGATGTTACACATGTTTACCTGCATTCATGTCTATAGCGCCACCTAGTGATGACCAAATGCCACGAAAAATAAGCGGGTGAAATCTAAAGCCCTAGGGAGATTGCACATAAGAGTTCAATGGAAACAAGAGCCCAAGGGGCTTCAATATACGCCCGTATATCTGGAATTACATTGGTCCAAATTTCAAGTTTGTTTAATAGCCTTGATTCCAATTGGTAGCTAGCAATCCAGAGAAAGGTCTACAATTTTGTGCTTCTGAGAATGTAACATATCTTATATTAAATGATAAACTAAAATGAGCTTAACTCTTGGTAACTAGTTGACCTTGGAGCAAGAGCCGAGAGCTCACATATCCCACACTGAAATCGACAATAGTCAAACACAAGAAAATAGTAGTTTTCCTGCAAATGGTCTTTCAGACGAGAGAATTTTTAATGAAGGAAGAAGAAAGTGATGAAGTAAACCTTTGTTATTAAACAGCTATGAAGTTCATAAAGGACCCCTCTCCCCGTTAAATTAGTAAATGTATGGTTTTTATTTCACAACAGTTTAACTAAATGCAGCTGTTTCAAACACGGGAGACAACTCCACAGGACAAATGCCATATACATGTAGGGGAGAGAACTCTGAATATTCCAACCTAACAAATATAGTCAGCCAAACTTGATTCAGTTTTGGGGGACTGTGACCTTGACCTTTGACCGATTGATGTATGGCTCCTCTTTGCCATGCGAGTAAGGTATACTCAAAGTTTGGTACCAATCCATACCTCGAAACTAGAGTTATCGCATGGACAACAAATGTTAATAGATGAATGGACAGAACGCAACATCGCATTACATGACCTTGTCTTCGACAGGCATATGAAAATGTGACTTTTAATGATTTCCTGATTTTGGGGTCACAGTGACATTGACCTATGACCTAAATTTTGGTACATGACACATCGTCTTCCCTCAATGTATCAATGGACACACAAAAATCATGATTTTTATAAATTTCATGATTTTGGGGGTCAGTGACCTTGGCGTTCGGCCTTGACCTACATTTTCGTACATGACACCCTAATGTAACCACGGACACAAAAAAAAATTCAAAGATTTCTTGATTCTGGAGTCACAGTGACCTTGACTATTGACCGTGACCTAAATTTTGGTACATGATAAACCGTCTCCCTGTAATTTCTCAATGGACACAAAAAAATCACGATTGTGGGGTCACAGTGACCTTGACCTTTGACCTTGACCTACATTTTGGTATGTGACACACCGTGTCCCCCTAATGTATCTACTGACACAAAAAAGTTATTTTTAATAATTTCCTGATTTTGGGGTCACAGTGACCTTTGACTTTGACCTATTGTTTGGTATGCGACACTTCATTTCCTCCTATTGAATCCTCTCACAAAAAATTAGTAATTTTTAATGATTTCCTCATTTTTAGGTCACTCTGATCTTTGACCTTGATTCTGGGGTCACAGTGATCTTGACTATTGACCTGGATCTAGATTTTGGTACATGATAAAACAGCTAACCCGTAATTTCTCAATGGACTAAAAAAATCATGATTTTTAACCATTTCACGATTTTGGGGTCAGTGACCTTGACCTTTGACCTTGACCTACATTTTGATATTTGCCACATCGTGCCCCCCTAATGTATCTATTGACACAAAGAAATGTAATTTTTAATAATTTCCTGATTTTGGGCACACAATGACCTTTGACCTTGACCTATATTTTGGTATGCGACCCTTCATTTCCCCCTATTGTATCCACTCACAAAAAATTAGAAATTTTTAATGATTTCCAGTCACACTGACCTTTGACCTCGACCTACATTTGGTATGCAACACATCGTTCCCCCCTGGGGTATCCACTCACCAAAAATTAGAACTGTAGATAGAAAACTGTCAACGATCAATGATTCCCTGATTTTAGGCTACAGTGACCTTTGACCTCTGACCTCGACCTCAATTTTGGTATGCGACACATCGTCTCCAACTAGCATATCCACTCACCAAAAATTGCAACTGTGGACAGAAAACGTTCACAGATATAGACCGGACACGAACACTTCAGTGATTTCCTGTTTTTTAGGCCAGTGACCTTTGACCTCTGACCTTGACCTTCATTTTGGTATGCGACACATCGTCTCCTCATAGGGTATCCACTCACCAAAAATTAGAACTGTAGACAGAAAACTGTACCAGATATAGACCGGACACGACGGACGGACAGACGGAAACCGCCATCACATAATACGTCCGCCTTTTGGCGGGCGTATAAAAACTTTAATCATAATAATGATTATGGAGGTTTTGACGTAAAGTCAGATTTTTCATTTAAATGGCAATTTGGTTCGCACCGAAAGGGAATTAGCATGTCGGCAATCCTATATTTATGCTTGGCAACCTAGAATAGAACAGTTTTTAAATATTTCTCCAAGCGAATTGGTGAATTTTCATTTCACCAAAAACTTTTTGAGACACAAAAAACTTGCTTTCATAATTATGCCAGCTACACCAAAACCTTTTCAGCACATTGACTATCCTTCAAGACCATTGCAACGAAATTTCAAAGAAATCAGACAAGCCGTTAATTCAGACGAAATCGTCAGAGAAAGTTTTATTTATGCTCTGATTACAACGCCACCTAGTGGTGAGCAGCGAGTATCGAAACACAAACAGACAAATTTCCCAGGCCTAAGGAGATAGCACACCAAGCATGCCAAGTCTAACCCGAAAATATTTAACGGTTTTAGAGATATTCACGTTTAAAGTCGCGGCGGTGGCGGATCAGCATCCTCATGAAAACATAAGAGCATCCACTTTGTGGAAATGCTCTAACTATATAACTATGATAACAATGTCCATCATTTGAAAACAAAATCTCCAAATTAAGCTAAATTGAATGTAATACCTAGGCTTTGATGAGATCACAAATAAAGGCAGAGTGAGGATTTGGGCAGAACATAGAACACAAGCAACTACAAAACAGAAATTTTATTGAAAAATTCCATAGTTTTCAATACATAATATTTATACCATATACTCGAAGTTGTCAATACACTGACTTCAAGGCAGCTAGTATAACAAGATGCGTATCAAGATATAGATAAAATAAAATGATCATGTATGTACATGTTAAAAATTATTTCTGAGATTCATGAAACAATTGATTACTCATTAACCAATATCAAAGCATCATAAGTAATTAGTTATTTGCCATCAGTTTGGGTTAAATGAGTATAACCATATGTTGTAAACAACGTTATGGATTCATGGATAGCTATTGTCAAGTTTTACAGTTGATGAAGCTTGAACAAGTCACAGTACTAACTTATATAATGACCTATAATGTTTAGTTAAGCGGTACCAGGTATGGTTATTCTCTAATTTCAATTACAGCATGAAGTTGCAAACAATGAAGACTTCTATCTGAAAATATATCTCCTATATAGTCAGTGTATATAAAATTCTCCACAATGTGAAAGTTCTACAACTTCGCAGTCATTGGACAGAAAAAATGCTAATCAATCTGGTTGTTTATACTGTAATAATAATGATGTAGAGCAGGGTTTGTGCACATTGTAGCTTCCAATTTTCAGGGTCTTTTCGTGGATGGATATAGTTCCTGTTTTCAAGGCATATTATATCCAGTGTTATTGTAGCTGTACACATAATTCTTTTTTGTACATGAACATAAGTATGAATGTTCTGTTGACAAATATGTTGTTCATACATTGTCTTTTGAATAGATATGGAAATTCTTTTTGGATGATCAACTAATATATTGCTATGACGGAGTTAATTCTGCCAGCAAAGGGCAGCAATAAAACTTTGAGCTACAACTTGACAAATGAATTGACAACAATAGACAGGAATTCCTGTTTTCAAGGTCTTTAGTATAATTTTCTAATTTGCAAGGCTTTTCCAAGGCTTAATTTCAAAATTTTCACAGCTTTTCAATGCACTGTACAAACCCTGCTACCAAAAACAACTGCAATCATGATGTAGACAGGTCTCTTCCTATATTATAATCATCATGATATAGACAGGTCTCTTCTTATATTATAATCATGATATAGACAGGTCTCTTCCTATATTATAATCATGATATAGACAGGTCTCTCCTCACATAATAATCATCATGATATAGACAGGTCTCTTCCTATATTATAATCATCATGATGTAGACAAGTCTCTCCCTATATTTTAATCATCATGATGTAGACAAGTCTCTCCCTATATTATAATGATCATGATGTAGACAAGTCTCTCCCTATACTTTAATCCTCATGATGTAGACAAGTCTCTCCCTATATTATAATGATCATGATGTAGACAAGTCTCTCCCTATATTATAATCATCATGAAGTAGACAGGTCTCTCCCTATATTTAAATCATCATGATGTAGACAAGTCTCTCCCTATATTTTAATCATCATGATGTAGAAAAGTATCTCCCTATATTTTAATCATCATGATGTAGACAAGTCTCTCCCTAAATAAATCATCATGATGTAGACAAGTCTCTCCCTATATTATAATCATCATGATGTAGACAGGTCTCTCCCTATATTATAATCATCATGATGTAGACAGGTATCTCCCTATAAAAAGAATAACTTCATGTCTATCATATCTTCTCAAAGTTCAATATATAGAAGATACAGTTTTAACATCTGATATACATATTAAGCAATCCACACCATTTATACAATAATGGAAATATAACATGAAAGACAAGGTAGAATATCTTAAACCTCACAAAATTATATACATATATATTTATAGAACAAGAGCATGATGAGCTTCAATATATGCCTGCAGATACAAACCTTGCAAAATCCAACACTGCAGAGAGAAACATATTGAGTACCGATATCTTTACAGTTATGATCCTTCATAAAGTAACAAAAAAAGTTGAATTTGACCTAGAAACTTCAATAAACTGATCCATCCCCAGCTACATATGGTGTACGTGAAAATCGCATTAACAAGAATTAATTAATCATAAGTTGCATATAATATATGAGATTTGGAAAGTCTGACCAAATTGATCAAGGGGTTAAAACCAATAGGCTTCTTCGCCATCACAATCCACATATCTGAACCATACTTGTAGCAAAAATATAACAATTTTCAAAGATTTACTGATCATGGCCAGTGACCTTGACTTCTATCCTTTTGACCTCAAAATCAATAGGTTTCCTGTTTGCCCCAAGTGTAAGGCATTCAGTTTCCACAGTTTGGTATCAAACCATGACCTGGAACTGGAGATATCACACAGCTTACAAAAGTTAACAGATGCTACGACAGACTGAGACAGAACTCGATATCGCAATACAACATCCCGTTTCACGATGGGTGTATAACATGTAATAACAATATTTAAATTTTTTAGAAATTCTCTAATATAAGAACTCATCAATAAAACATTCAATGTTATTTGTTATAGTTTTAAAAGTTCTCCAAAAGTACAAAACCACAGGTGTAAAAAGCAGATTTACATGTAGCTTTGCAAAAAGCATCACATGTGTTGTCCATGCATATATATATCTAACAATGTAACACGTTTATAACTGTTGAACATTTTCTAACAAGTGTAACAGTCCATCAAATGCATAATATTATTCATTAACACAGCATTAAGAGGATAGAACAAGGACTGGTTCGCTCGGTGTCAGTATAATGTGACTGAGTGGGGTGTCATGTCTGCCTACGGCATGATATTTCAGTGGGACAGCACTATAAAATGGCAGCATTAGATCCGCTCTGTTACAAGTAGGTTCCCCTGCCTCTCCCCCTCCCCTCCCTTCCCTTCCCCGTCGTGATATAGCTGAAAAAATGTTGAAAGCGACGTTAAACCCTATTCACTCACTCACCCTTATTCATTAACATGAGGGTGAGACTAACAAAACCCCAAGCTATCGAGAATGTGCAACATATTATAGCTATATTTAGTGATCATCCAGAATTGGTCGCTTTTTAACCGAAATATTGCTGAACGCAATGTTAAACCTTTATTCTCTCTCTCTCATCCAGAATTGTCCTTTTTAGAGCATATCATTCGTTCTGCAGTTAAAACAGCTACATTGAGCATACATCACAAAATCATAGATTATTAAACCAAAAAGGGGCAGAACTCCATAAAATATGGACTAAGGCGATTAGTTTTCCATTGGTTTCTAGAATACAACTATATAAATAAGTTTCTGAAATGTATAAGCTGTATCGAACACAGTTCTGCAGATATCGTCGGTTACATTCAACCATTTTCAATAAGTTTCCGACTTGTGACTCAGACTGGATAAATAAGTTTCAAAAATTTCAAGTGGTTTTGCCTAAAATGTGGTAGCAGACTGATGGACATACAATACCCCGACACCAAAATGGCTGAGGGGTGAAAAGTGTTGTCTGCTCAATTAAAACCATAGCAAAATTTGGTGTATTGGTTCTGATAATTTTCACCTCCTGTCTCCCACCTCCCAAATCCAAGGGTTCCAAAAAAAAATTGACAAATGCATACTAGGACTAGAACTGAAATATCTGATATACTCACATGTTCATGTGCTTTTATATCAAATTATATATTTTTATAAAATTATATATTATGTCAAATTAACTAAGAGACCCTCCAAAGTATGTGGCGAAAACAATTGGGGTTACATTTTTTTACATTCATTATAGTTTTAAAAGGTTGAATAAAATTCATGTATCTCTCCAATGAACAGTTTAAACTACATGGGTAAAGCCAATTTAATTGTTAACTTTAACAATCAACTATACTGGAAGTTTACCTCGAATGCTTACAATCATGAATAGATCAACCAGGACCTGGGTACCAGTTACGCTAACTTTCACTCAACAAGATACAATATATGAGAGTTTTTAAAGGTTGCATAAAATTCATGTATCTCTCCAATGAACAGTTTAAACTACTTGGGTAAAGCCAATTTAATTGTTAACTTTAACAATCAACTATACTGGAAGTTTACCTCGAATGCTTACAATCATGAATAGATCAACCAGGACCTGGGTACCAGTTACGCTAACTTTCACTCAACAAGATACAATATATGAGAGTTTTTAAAGGTTGCATAAAATTCATGTATCTCTCCAATGAACAGTTTAAACTACTTGGGTAAAGCCAATTTAATTGTTAACTTTAACAATCAACTATACTGGAAGTTTACCTCGAATGCTTACAATCATGAATAGATCAACCAGGACCTGGGTACCAGTTACGCTAACTTTCACTCAACAAGATACAATATATGAGAGTTTTTAAACAAATGTACAGGGACGGGCTTGCAAAACTAACTGTTGGTACAATACAAATACCGTAATCTCCTAGCAAAAAAAATTTCTTTTACTATTTTGCTCATGATGAATGGTTGACATAATGACACTAAGATCACTTGATATTCGTTGATGTCAGAAGCAAGAAGTGAATTACTTGATCAGTCAATCCGCATGTGTGAGGTAACCATTTGTGAGTGACCTGCAGTGATTAAATAGTCTGGTCTTAAGTCTGTGTTCTCTAATCATCTTATCTGATGGCTTGGGGTAAAAAACATGTCATCACTTCCTTTCTACCAACCTAGAGATTTGTTTACGTATTTGTATAAAAGCTGAATACACGAGTAGTGTAACTCCGAAGAATGACAAATTCATGATGTTTATATACGACTTGTATATTTCGGTCTATATTAGACCATCGTCAGCAAGTAACAAGTACTAGATAAAATATCTAATTTATACATGTTAGGCATGAATAGGGTTAAGGATACTGTACAGTGATTGGTGGAAATAAAAGTAAACAATACATGTGATCAGAGTAATACATACATGCTAGACACTGAAGTAAACCACTGATTCATTATATGCAGAGGTTGTTAAACGGTTGGCTTATGTGGTGAGCACAAGTTCATACCAAGGTAGAACAAATGTAACTGTGATGGATAACCGCTGGGTGGTACATATTACCTGAATAGAGTGAGTTCTTTTGAGGCTTTAAGTCCATGGTTGAGGAGTAGTTTGATGCGTCTTATTGAAAGGGCTTCTTTTAATAATAGTTCTGACCAGCGCTGAGGATTCAATAATGTTTGTGTTTTCAAGAATATAGGTATAGTTCTCCGGTGGGGCACTGTCATTCACATCAGGGAGGCACATAAGCACTCTTACGTAAGCACCAGTTTCACAGGACTCCATGTGATTAAATATTTCACTTTTTGATGTTTTTCTAATGGCATAATATAGACCGAAATATACAAGTCGTATAAACAACATCATGAATTTGTCATTTTTCAGGGTTACACTACTCGTGTATTATAAAGAATTATCAGTGGATCTACTGGAATTTGTATATTAGCTGAAAATCAGCTTTCTAAAATTCTCTAAGCATGTTGGAATCTAAGCACCTTTCTGACAGGATGAATTTTTGAGTGTGACATCTTTCTGACAGTGTGACATCTTCCTGACAGTGAGTCATCTTTCTGTCAGACAGAGAATCATCATTCTGACAGTATGAACATCTTCCTGACAGAGAATCATCATTCTGACAGTATGAACATCTTTCTGACAGAGAATCATCATTCTGACAGTATGAACATCTTTCTGACAGAGAATCATCATTCTGACAGTATGAACATCTTTCTGACAGAGAATCATCATTCTGACAGTATGAACATCTTTCTGACAGTGTGACATCCTTCTGTCTTTCTGACAGTGAGTCATCTTTCTGACAGTGAATCATCTTTCTGACAGTGAGTCATCTTTCTGACAGTGTGAACATCTTTTTGACAGTATGAACATCTTTCTGACAGTGTGACATCTTTCTGACAGTATGAACATATTTCTGACAGTGAGTCATCCTTCTGACAGTATGAACATATTTCTGACAGGGAGTCATCTACAGTGAGTCATCTTTCTGACAGTATGAACATCTTTCTGACAGTATGAACATCTTTCTGACAGCTTTCTGACAGTATGAACATCTTTCTGACAGTGAGTCATCCTTCTGACAGTATATGAGCATCTTTCTGACCGTGTAACATATTTCTGGTAGTGTGACATCTTTCTGACAGGATGAATATTTGAGTGTGACATATTCCTGACAGTGAGTCATCTTTCTGACAGTATGAACATATCTATATTCAATGAGACAGAACATATGAGAAAGTCCAATTCGATTGGATATGAAAGACGAAAATAAGCTGAAATATATATGTATTATCTAAAATTGACTTAGAAGTTTTCAAAGTGATGTTCAAAGAGAGCCTTGGTTTGTCTACTGGATTCCATGCAAGCTTTCTCTACACCCTTGGTCACCCCAGGAGGACCACAGCTGAACACACCCACCTTACGGACCTGAAATTATTCAATTATACACAACATCTTCGATAAGCACTAACAAGTCAGCATATATACATGGGGATAGTTTATAGTCCGGAACATCTTTATTACTCTGGAGCTGACGTATCGTTGGAGATACTAAAAAATTTGAAGCTAATTTTCCATTTTACCCATTTTATTCCAATGAATAGTCAGCAAAAAGAAGTTCTTATTCATAAAAGACTTGTGTAATTGTACCCAATGTTTAAAATAGCAGTCACATCTGCATCATACTGAAGCCTTTGCAATACATGTACCTCAGAAATAAGGAAACCAATCCAGTTGATTCAGAGATATAACCTGAGAAGATACTGATTGGTTGATGTGCATGTAGATAGATATATACACATCTTTATGATACTAAATATCTAAGATGGAAATTTAGAAATCCTACTCTGTCAAATTATGGAGGAGAACCAGAACATTGATGTTACAGAATTAGCCTACTGACCATGGAAAACAACCAATGAATTAAATATTGAGATAATATATTTTGTATAAGATTAAAGAATATAGTTATAGTTACCTGTGGATGTGACCTGTGGATATTCTCCATCATCATGGAGAGTTGAGGACGACCAAAGTGAGTGGTGGCCTTTAATCCTGTGAACACACTCCTGCCCCCGGACAACTTCTGGAAATGCTCCTCGCATATGTACTGGGGACACAGATAGTATCATGTTGATAACAAGAGAAACCATACATGCAGATAAAACCATCACTGGTTACTATATCCAAAGGCAATCACACAGAGATTCAGGTTGGAAGCTATGTTAGGATAGGAGAAAGACAACAAAGCACTATTTGAGACTAACTGGATACATTGGACACTTTGTTTCCAACCTTGTGCTTAACCTTCTTAAATGTGCTAGCAAAAGCCCATGTCCAATGAATTCACCTGATCTCAAATGGTGACAAGTTGTCGTTTTTATATGCCATGATGTACAAGTCAGGAGGATTGGGGGAGTAGCTTACGGTAATTCCCGTAATAATTTGATCACCGGAAGTGCAGCAAAAATGGCTTATATATGGAAATATTCTTCATGGCATCAGCTACAATTCAAGTTTCACTTTTTGTCATTATATGGCTTTTCTTCAATTTGAAAGAAGAATGGGAATGTTACTTTTTCTCTGTGGTTGAACAACAGGGTTGAAATTTGAACTTCCTGGGATTGAATTATCAGGGGAATTACTGAAGCTAAAGATTCTGAGGGTAAAGCTCAAGCACTTGGAGGTGGGACTAATTATATATAAACCTCAAATGTAAGGTCTGCATTGTGTATATGTATGGAAAGCTTAATTCCATCATCTGGAGAAACTCGCACTTTGAGAAACTGCATTCAATGGACAGCAAAGTGTAAAAGACAACAGATGTTCTGAAAAAATACCTCTTCAATAAATTATAATGCGATCCCGAGGTCACAATTATCTAAATCACCAGGAAAGTCATATCGAGGTCAAAAACCAACTCACCGGTAATATCGTCCTGAAGTCAAACTCGCCAGTAATATAGTCCTGAGGTCAAACAATAACTCACTAGTAATATGGCCCTAAGGTCAATCTCTCCATTGATATATATATGGTCGAGGTCAGAGAGTAACTCACCAGCATGACCAGCAATGCTGTCCTGAGGTGAAACTCCCCAGTAATATGGTGACCTGATGTCGAACAGTAACTCACCAGCAATACAGTAGTCTGTACTGAGGTCAAATTGGTCAGAAATCCAATCCTGAGGTCATACAGTAACTCACCAGTAATGCATTCCTGAGGTCAAGTTCATGTAAAACAGCAGTAACTCACCAGTAATGCAGTCCTGAGGTCAAATTTCTGGAAGAACTGGGTGATGAATATATCTATGGTGATGACGACTCCTTTTGTATCCACATCCTCAACTTGTTGAAGAATGTCGATCAGCCACTCGTAGTGACGCTGGCTTCCCGTTACCCACACAAAATACAACTGTAAGATAAAAAAACAGATGTAAGATAAACGGTTCATGGTTAACATATTGAATAGTTGTATCATTTACTGAATCACAAAAATATCTATTCAATAAATCCATATTAACTCTCTCTATACTGTATCTATACCGAAATATAGTTCAATGATTGCCTGTCATTGGCATACAAAATTAAGACTTTCTAGATAAATATTTTCATCATATACATATTCGCTTCATTCATGTTCCTGACATTGTTGATACCAGCTTGGAACTGTTAAAAATGCTGGTACAGAGTGAGGTAGAACATTTCAAGTTATGGATTGGTCATACATCCACAGTGTAGGACATATTTTAATTTTCGAATGAATAACTTATGAATTTTATAAATGGGTGGTGGATGTGAAAATTTAGCATATTCTCAGGCCTGCAAGTGGCTCACAGTGAAAATATAGGAGGAAATTTGCCAAAATATAAGAGAAATATAGGAATTTTTTCTTAATAAAATATAGGAAATAAGGAAGTGTAAGACACTGGTCACTACTACCTTGTATCTTCCAAAATTGGCAGTTTATTGGTGTTTAATAAAATTATTTCCAGTGAATGCGGTCATAGTTGTGGTGGTTGAGGAGACCCATTCTGCTGCTTGGTTCAAGAAAGAGAAATTTAAATGTTTTCATTCTGAAATGTATTTTCCCATACCAAATTGACTCATTTCAGATCATTGATGAAGGTTTTCATGAGAAAAAGTCAAAATATAGGAAATATAGGAGGTTTTGTGTAAAATATAGGAAAATATAGGAATGACTCAAAAATATAGGAAATATAGGATATTTGAAGGCCTGTATTCTGTCTGTTAACCACCATAAACCTGGGGCCTGAACAATTCACTATTACGCAATCATCAGGAACTAAATCATCCTCACCTTTTGACACCTGACCTTGTATGTGCTCTTTATCTGTGACATGTGAACAAAGTCTTTGAGGATGGAAGCATAGGGAGTTACACCGATCCCTGCCCCAACCAAGATGGACACATCATATTGGTACCAGTCTTGCTGTCCTGCCCCATATGGTCCATCCAGGAACAACTAAACACACAAAGCATAGAATTAGGTTGAGAGATTAAAATACTTGTTTAAGACAAGATTTTGAAGAAAACATATTGGCTTGTCAGAAAGAATTTAACTAAAGAGCTGGTATTGCTCTAGGTAACCCTCCTCATCAAATGTTGCACCACTGAATAAATTTAAGACCATGATAAAAATCAAACATTTATAAACAATGTTTCTATTTGTTACCAAATCAAACCTGTTTCAATTCATGCCTAATAATCTCCGTCAGGAAGATGATACAACGTAGAAAACGGAAGTTAAAACTAAAAGTTAGCTCCCCTAGCGGAGAGTTGTCCGCCCCTAGGAGAGCTCTCCCATCCATTCCAGTGGCATTACTATAAAGGCTCTGCTCAAACCATTCTCGTCCTCTATTCTCATTGTAATTACCGAGACCTGTAGTGTTTAAGGCCGGCATGAGGGGACGGAGAGAGGGTCAATCAAATTGAAACAGGTTTGATTTGGTAACAAATAGAAACATTGTTTATAAATGTTTGATATTTGATTCCCAAATCTTAAACCTGTTTCAATTCATGCCACAGTACCAACATATGGAGGCGGGAATCTCGGCCTCGTGGTAACTCCCATAGCAGACTAGTAATCGCTGGAACGACACAGACATGGGTATAAATCTGAGACATTATTACTCATCAAGTTAACCCTGGTCACAGACACATAGGGTAATTGAAGGAATTGATACAGTTTTACTTATCTGAGTGTCTCCATCCATGTAACTGTGCTCGTGGTGTGGTACACATTTCCACCAAGTCGAAGGATACCCGGGCACCATAGGCAACAAGAAGGTCCTCTTGGTAGACTCTGTATGACTAGGGGGGAACACAGCCACAGCCATTGCATACAGGGAGATCCTTGGTCCAACCGTAAGTAAGGGGAGCGCGCTGCCCAAAACTTGGAAGGTACCAAGTCCACACCACTCTCAGTCCGCAAGCCTCTTGAGGACAACTCACCATACTTGGAGTGATGAAGATGCGTTGGAATTGACCGTGCTTGCTCTCTGGGTGATGCTGCGCAATTGTCAACTCTCTGTACTTTCATCACTACTGTTGACCCTAGGCCTGGAGCAGGTGTCTTGTGAGTTGAGGCACAGGTGACCCAGCTGAGACATCTAGAAGGGAGTCAGTTTCTGGAAGACACAAGCAAATTTGCAGTTAGGAGTAAACCCTATCCTAGTGTCAGGCCTTCATTGGTGATTATAGAATCCATGGCCGATCAACTGACTTATTTCTACCTTCTGAGATGCCTTTTTATCATATAATATATGTAATAATAACAATATGACTGAGATGAGATGCGATGAGATGATACAGCAAGATGGCTGTCTTGCCGCGATGGTGACAATTTTGCCGCCCCCCCCTCTTTTTCTGAAATTACTCACAACGTGCTGGGTAGCCACAGTGGCCCAAGCGTGGTCACACTATTGATTGCACTGTCATATCACTCAGACAGAAATTAGTGAATGTGGAGTTAATTGTTCAGGCACAAGACAGGACAATGTCATGGAGGGGTCAGTTCTTCCATAAAGGCCATGACGCAGCGATGGCACGAATCACATTAGAAGAAGCAGAAGACAGTAGTGGGGGCGTCAATGGTATATCTACCTTCTGCCAATTGATAAGACTATTTTATGGTCTTCTTCAACTACGCGGCTTTTTTTTTTTTTAAATATCAAGCCTTGCTGACAGGCGAAGGGACAGAATAACCGTAGCCGAGAGCCGCGAACGGATCGGTACGAGTAAGATAGTGGCGGATGGCTCGAACAGGACATAGCAGAAGATCGTCCTCGAGGCCATGTACAAAGTCTGACAACGCAGGAATGGAGTACGAACGTTGAGCGCACGGACCTGAACGAACAGACTCATTTTTGGCGATAAATTCAGGAATGGGCCGAAAAGGAATGCAAGACCAATCCGCTGTCCAGGTCATAGAAGATCTTTCAAGAGCATGAAGTTCAGACACTCTGGACGCCAAAGCAAACGCCGCCACAAAGGCCGTCTTATAAGACACAGCTTTTATAGACGCGGACTCTAAGGGTTCAAAAGGTGGTATAATCAGAGCACACAGAACCACACCGATATCCCATTTCGGTAACAGTTGGCGAGTACAACGCGACTGTAATGCGAAGGCGCGAATAAGCGCAGAGATATTATCGTTAAGGCTAATGTTGGTACCAAAGGTAAGACGTAACACCCTAGCCAGAGCAGAACGATAGCCTTCCATGGTGCTAATATGAGACATCCTATCCTGGTGAAGGTGAAGGAGGAAGTCAATTACGAGGGAAATAGAGTCGGGAACGTTATCACGACCTCGGCACCAGGACAAAATCCGCTGTAGAGACCGAACCCGAAAAACGAACGTAGTGAGTAAGGTCCTACATATAATAAACAACCCTAAGGTTGATGACAGAACCATAATGTCAAAGTCTAACCATTGGTGTAACGGTCTATACAGGAATAAAGTACTTGATGGAGAAAGTCGGAAAAACTGTCCCCCAAGTACACCACGAAAAACATTGTGTTGTTTAAGCACAATCCTAAGGTAAATGGATCTCAACATAATGTTTGTGTGTTAAAGTCAACATGGTTCTGTGTTAATACAACACTGTGCTAAAATCAATTAAAGGCGACTAGTCCGTCATTCACAATCCCGCCGTCGTCCTCAGAGAATATCCACGTCCATAATCCAAAGACCTATTCCATATAACAGTATTTGACCAAATACTGCTGATTCCAATACAATTTTGATATTCTGAACTCCAGACTGGAAACAACAAGGTCTGGACAGAACTCTCTTCGTAGAGTAACGACGAACCTAAGTAAATCACAATGTGAAAAACCCGAGAGGAATTGATACAAGTGGAAGGTTGACGCCAAACGAACGGACTTCCCCTCCCGCCGACGACCGACGATGGAGAATCAAAGGAAGTGCCGATGAATGGATATAAAATATGCATCTCGCAAATGAAGAAATGACGTGACAAACGGCGTTATGGCGTACCGGAAACGTCTAACCGATGTAATAGAACGACGCACAGGTGTATGAGAGACACATGACGGCGTAATGAACATGTCGTCAAGGTGTAATAGGAAAGCGTAATGTGAAAAATGCGAGAAACGTTGTATATGATAAACAACGTAGTGATTTCCTCATTCACAACAACTTAATGTATATACATGCTCATCATGGAGCAGGATACAAACTTATAAAAGTACACGACGTAACAGAAGGGCGTTGCAAACAGTAACCCCGAAGTCGATTGTAATAATTTTCCTTCTCTTTAAACGCAGTAGAGATGAACATATTAAATGTTTGTAGCGTTAATCACCAAATGTAAGCTCAATGAGATAAATGGGATTATGGATCTTTGTGTCAGTGAACATGAATAATGTGTCAATGAACATGGTTACATTATGACCTCTCCCGATGTAATTTGTCTCCTGTACATGAAATTCAGTACTGGAGTTTTATATGGAGAGAATATAAAACATTTACAACAATGTTACTATTAATAACCAAATAGTCACACAACCGACATCCAGAACAAAGATTTTCCAGGTAACCAAGAAAGATCCTTAAAGAATTTTAAATTCCCGAAGAGAGGAAATACATTTAAGTCTCTCGCCGGCAGGAAAGTGAGGTTATTCAAAAATTTAGAATTTGAAATGACCTAACACGAACAATTTGTCGAGAAGAGGAACAGTAAGAACATTACTAAAAGGCAGTTTGATGCTCTAGTAGACTGTACCGGTAATACATACTTGGTAGAAAGAAACCATAGAAGACTTCACGACTTACGTGTCCTTAGGCTTGATCCTTGGCCGGCCAAATACATTCCCACTCACGCTAGTAATTTTAAATTTTCTCATAGGGAAGAAAATAAAATTAGTGCATAACTCCATCTGAATTATAAGTGTAATACAGTATACAGATGGGACCAACTTGGAGTGAAACAAAACAAATCACAATGTAAATAATCAGACATTTGTGTTTCAAAAATATCACACTTTCACAATAGCAAGGGTGAGTGGGAGAATAGGTTTACTTACTCACGTAAACCAACACATGATCTCATTGTTGTTCGACAGACCCTTAATTACATAAAGAGATCAGTAAAGAAGCTCATTAAGATGCGACAAAGAGTCGTAGTAAAATAGGGTTGAGTTGTGATTACGTAACACAAATGCAACAATCACGCTTCATATTCATGTCAGCATGAAAGGCATATAAAAACCTCTGTAAGATCTCTCTTGAACACAGTATATCAAAATCAACGTAATAATACTTGATATAACAAGAGATTACATTTTGGTAGGACCAAGGAACTGAATGTATGAAGGTGAACCTACCAAAACTGCAAGTCCGAACAGAAGTTACAACAACAACATGAAAGTTGACGGGCTGCAAATAAAGTATCAGATCTCCCCGGCGGGAAAAAACGAACCCCCCGCCGGTGAGGATACTATTTACAATCCTACTTGAGATTTACACAAACTCAATGCATAAAACTCATGAATCAACGAAACAAACCTGTTCGTTTAATGTAGAGATCACAATAGGCCTTTAAAGCTCAGCACTAAAAGGCAGACTTACAGAAATGCAGGGGACTAAATACAAATCTGTCACAAATTGAGCAATAATAAACGAGGTCGCGAGAGCCCGTAAAAACCCACAACAAACACAGCGGGTCGAACTCATTGTTCGTGTGGAGACGTGATATTGAATACACATTGTCTCCATCACGCAGGACTGTGTTATCAGATAAGCCTGAGATTCATATTGACTTTTAGAAAATATCGTCAGGCAATAATTTCAAGATATAGAAATTTTGAAAACTCCGACAAGAGCCAATTAATTTAGCGACGTACGTCCGAAGACAATAAACACATGGCAGATGGAAAAACAAACCATGTGAAGTCTAAAAATTTGCCCAGACAAAATTTTGAAAGAAGACAGAAATGTGAAAGAAAACTATCCCCAAAATATTAATTTAATCACCATCGAACCATTGACAAAAATGACATAGGTGAGATAACATACAGCGAGGAAGCATTCTTTTGTCTGACATTTAATATGAGGAAGACCATTATTCGAAGCAGACGGCATATCCGGCACCAACGCTAAAAGCGCATCCAATTTATCCGAAAAACCATCATTGACGTATGTTCCTAACTTTACACTGAAGAAAAGGAATCAACAGATGAACTCGACGAGACCGGAATGGGCGAACGAGTGATATAACTTCAGCGAGAGGTTGACAAATCGTGGACAACCGCATGATAAGAAACGGAGTCTGCGACTGACGAACGTGGTGACCTATATAAGAAGGTGAGACCGAAAGACGTGGCAAACGGCGTGGTGGTGTAGGAGAACGTCGAGTCGAAGTACGAGAATGGCATACCGGAGAACAGGAAGGCCGAAAAATAGTACTAGAATTCCCGGTGTAATTCTCACCGATTTCGTAAGCAGTATGCACTATTTTAATTAGCAATAATCGCCAACAGATTGGATATTTAATGATGGAAATTGGTTGAAATATCAAACATTTATAACAATGTTTCTATTTGTTACCAAAAACAAACCTGTCTCAATTCATGTCTAAAATTGAAGTCCCGTAACATGTCATTTACGTTATTATAGAATCGTTGATTCATCGATAGACGAAACCGCAAGACAGCAATTTTGACACTCAAAGGTAGGTCCGAACGACCCACCATAAAACGAGAAACGGATTTAGAACTGCGTTATGATTTAACCCGCAAAGGAGAAACCGACACGACGACGTTTATTTCGTTTAGAGGTAACGGAGTGTGAAAACCAAAAGACAATGGAGAGGTCGAGATAATATGCGAACCCACTGCATTCTTTTGTCCGACGAGAACAATGGATTGCTCAGGCACGGCAGGTTTGGAGAAGTCTTTGTCGAAGTAGACAAAGGAACCGGTTTGGCTGCAGACATAGCCAAACCCGTACATGGTAGGCTGTCTCAAATCTGTGATTTATATAGACGTAGAACCGTCCCGCTAGGCGGTATATTTACAGAGGCGGGCGAGTTCTGATTTCTAAGACCATGGGAGACATTTAATCCAATTCCAACGATATCTTCGATAGCTTTCATGTCATTTACAAGAGCAATTTCCAACAGGCGTCTGTCGACTTCCGAAAGGGACGGGTCGCCAGACGCCTGCAAAAGGTAAGCCCGTCCAGCCTGGGCGTAATTTCCCCACGCTAACGGGTCCCATAATACACACTCGGCGCAAGTACTTCGCCGATAACACAACTCTTTACAAGAAAAACAAACCGTGTGGGCGTCCAAACTGGACCAACATTTCACACACGAATTACATGCATTAGATATCGGAATCTCAGACATAACTAATGAAAGAATTTCCGACAATAATGAAAGAATTTCCGACAAGAAATAACACAAGTCAAAACCGATAAGGATACTGCGGGTCGTTACAACAACAACCCAGGTTGTATAAACACTTCCTTGATGTGTACTGGTCGAGGTACAACAGAGAATAGAGGACGAGAATGGTTTGAGCAGAGCCTTTATAGTAATGCCACTGGAATGGATGGGAGAGCTCTCCTAGGGGCGGACAACTCTCCGCTAGGGGAGCTAACTTTTAGTTTTAACTTCCGTTTTCTACGTTGTATCATCTTCCTGACGGAGATTATTAGGCATGAATTAAAACAGGTTTAAGATTTGGGAATCAAATTTGCTGTTTTTACCACAGCATTTACCTTGACAATTGCTGAATTTTGTTGGTTTTAGAGAGGGATGATTTAGTAATGATGTATCATGGGTGAATCTAGTTTGCTGTTAGTTCAGGATCTGTGGAATATGCTTACCTTAGGGTATGGCCTGTCCTTGAGATTTTCTGGGTCAAAGATATTTCTGAAATTCCACGTCCAAGGCCCCAGGGCTCTGACATGGATAGATAGAGTATCCTCGTGTGGGGCGGAGGTCAGTGTGAAGGGGTGGTACTCATTACGTCCCTGGGACAAACATGCAATCCTCACCCACTGTCCAGACTTGTACTCAAACTTGGCTGGCCGTTTAAACTCGATCATCGTGACATCTGAAAGAACAAAAGATGAAAGTTAAATTTATGTGAATTTCTTGCTGCTATGACAGCACTCCGACTCATGACAATTAATAGATCTTAGACCTGATACATCATATTGGTATACTTCATGAATGGGTCTATATACAATTGAATTGTTCACACGTGTTCATAATACAACATATGTATACACATTAATGTGTATAATGACCTGCCTTTCATTCAGGACAATGCAGGCCAGATACCTTGTCTTGAATTGAAGAAAGGTCTCATCTGTGGATATGCTTGTTCAGTCACTAGAAAGAAGACTTTTTTTCAGATAGTTAAATCTGAAACACAAAACAAGTCAACCCTTTCTTGAAAAAAATAAGCTTTCTGCATGGTGACAGAACAAGCAAATCCACAGATGATGCACTTCTGGAAAGTTCTCTTCAATTCAAGACATGAAGCTGCGCTATCGACACCCCTCGGCTCTGAACCCCAGCTATTATGATGTAAGGGTGTCTCTACCAATTGATTGGCTTGTGGGAAGAAATATTTACCCCTGGTATTGTAAGTGTACTTTCTTTGAAAAAAAAAGAAAAGTTTTCCTCCCCTTAAATTAATTTGTTTCTGGAATAAATTGAAAGAGCTGTATCGATGTCTCACCAAAACAACAGTACACATGGCTAGATAAATACAGTACATGTATACTAAATGGGACATGTATGTCATTTTCAAAACAGATTTGTAAGCATTCTTTGCATTGTCTAAGAAAATAAATCAATAAAGCAGTCATCCAATCAATAAATAAATGTGATAGTATACTAACATGATATAGAAATAATATGCAAACTTAACATAGGAATTAGTGGATTTTGTTAGACAAGGGGCATACTTTCTGACACATTTTTGATAGGCATCTAGTGTCATTTTCAAAACAGATTTGTAGGCATTCTTCGCATTGTGTAAGAGAATAAATCAATAAATCAGTCATCCAATCAATAAATAAATGTGATAGTATACAAACATGATATAGAAATTATATGCAAACTTAACATAGGAATTAGTGGATTTTATTAGACAAGGGGCATAACTCTGCAAAATACTTTCTGACACGACTCATTTTCGATAGGCATCTAGTTCAGGTCAAGAGAAACAACTGTATCACGTTAGGATGTTGTATATGGAACGGTTCTGAAATTATCACAATAAATCATAAATGGATTTTTATTTGTAAAAAGGGGCATAACTCTGCAAAATATTGTCCGAGATGACTCATTTTCGATAGGCTTCTGATTTACGTGAAGATAAATAGATGTAACAAGTTTGGTTGCCATGCATGAAACGGTTCTGTAGATATCGCGGTAACGGATTTTATTAGACAAGGGGCATAACTCTGCAAAATACTTTCTGACACGACTCATTTTCGATAGGCATCTAGTTTAGGTCAAGAGAAACAACTGTATCACGTTAGGATGTTGTATATGGAACAGTTCTGAAATTATCACAATAACAAATCATAAATGGATTTTTATTTGTAAAAAGGGGCATAACTCTGCAAAATATTGTCCGAGATGACTCATTTTCGATAGGCTTCTGATTTACGTGAAGATAAATAGATGTAACAAGTTTGGTTGCCATGCATGAAACGGTTCTTTAGATATTGCGGTAACGGACAGACGGACGGACGTACGTACGGACGTACGGACAGCCGTACATGATGACGACAATACCCCTAGGCCAAAGTTGGCCAAGGGGTAACAAGGTGTCTGGTCTGTATTGTCCTGAATGAAAGCTTCAGACAACCCAGGACATGTTATTTCTTATTCACAGAGCATTTGTCTGGGTACATGGTAACTGTATCCTATTATATTGACAAGCATTTCTCAATAGAACTTAAAATTGATGATAGTGAGATATTGTAGAAAAACAATTTGCACCACAAAGCCTCATTCACGTTTACATAGTTCTGAAATTTCTTCAACCCAGAAATCAAGGCATCACAATGAGGACACGTCGATGATTATATAATGGATTCAGAGAAACTCTATTGTATTGAGGGATATTGAGGGAAAACTTGTATTGAGGGATATCTTGAGGGATAACTATTGTATTGAGGGATATCTTGAGAGATATTGAGGGATAACTCTATTGTATTGAGGGATATCTTTGAGGGATAACTCTATTGTATTGAGGGAAAAACAGATGGATATCTTGAAAGATATTGAGGGATAACTATTGTATTGAGAGATATTGAGGGATAACTCCAGGCCTGTGCTGTTATGGCGAACGCTCGAATGCGTTCGCCTGGCGGTCGCCCAAACAAATTTTTAGGAGACCTAAAACAGGTTACCTCAAATAATGCATATTGTTCACCTGGCGCGAAAATGTAGTAATAAAGGTTAAAATCACTGCCCGAAGCGAGAAAAACTTGTTGTTGTTGTTGTTAAAACGATGTCAAAACTTTTGCTAAAAGCGTGCCATGCTTTGGAGCTAAAAATAAATTTAGCATCGTTATGCTTCGGCCAGCGTCGACGTTCGATTAGACCTCAACACTTCGTATCTGCTTACACTGTTGGAGAGAACAATGGAGATCGGCAGTCGCCGAGGTATATTTCAAGTCACGGATATTCTTCAGATGAACCGTAAAACTAGGTCGACAGATCGGGAACCCACACTCACATGTTAGACAAACGAGTAAAAGAAGGTTATCGACGAGTGCCTGTCAAACTACACGCATTGCGGCAGCAAAGCTGACGAAGAATACGAAGCTGCGCATCTGAAAACCCCTCGGCTCTGGGCGCCAGCCATTCATAATGTATTCAATTTAAAACAAGAGTTCAGGAACACCAAGCAGTCAAGTAACAAATATACAGATTATGAAAAATTTTGCCATTAGAAATGGCCTCAAACGTTTCCGTCCAATCAGAGAAACCGGTATTCATTACATAAGTCTGTTGATGCATCGACGATGTATACCAAATTTTACATCGAACATTTGAAAATTATCTGAGATAGAGATCCCTAATGATTTCGCATAAATTAAAGATGGCTGCCCATCCTTCCCACCACTCAGAGAAACTGATGTGGTTATTCATTGCAAGTCTCTTGATAGATTCTGTATACCAAGTTTCATATAGAACACTGAAATGGTATCAAAGATAAACATCATTAAAGATTTTGCATAAATTAAAGATGGCCACCAAGGTTTCCGCCCAAGCAGAAAAACCAGAACTGTCTATTGATACATCGATGATGTATACCAAATTTTACATTGAGCACTTGAACCGTATCAGAGATACAGATCATTAATGATTTCGCATAAATTAAAGATGGCCGCCCATCCTTCCCGCCACTCAGAGGAACCGATGTGGTTATTCATTGCAAGTCTCTTGATACATCGATGCTGGATACCAAGTTTCATATAGAACGCTGAAATGGTATCAAAGATATATATCATTGAAGATTTTGCATAAATTAAAGATGGCCGCCAAGGTTCCGCCCAATCAGAAACGCCAGAACTGTCATTTATCGTAAGTCTATTGATGCTTCGATGATATATACCAAATTTTACATCGAGCACTCGAACAGTATCAGAGATAGAGATCATTAATGATTTTGCATAAATTAAAGATGGCCGCCCATCCTTCCCGCCACTCAGAGGAACTGATGTGGCTATACATTGCAGATCTCTTGATACATCGATGCTGTATACCAAGTTTCGTATAGAACACTTGAATGATATCAGAGATATATATCATTGAAGATTTTGCATAAATTAAAGATGGCCGCCAAGGTTTTCACCGAATCAGGGAAACTGGTTTGGTCATTCCTTTGAAGTTTCTTGATGCATCGATGATCTATACCAAGTTTCACACTGAACAGAGAAATGGTACCTAAGATACACAAGATTAATGATTTCGCATAAATTAAATATGGCCGCCAAAGTTTCCAACCAATGAGGTCCAGATTCAATAGGGTTCTGGGTCATGAGCATATGGATGTGCAGTGCAAGTTTGGGGTGCCTAGGGTAAGTCGTTCTAAAGATATCTTGGTAACAAGAAAGCTGTGATGGTTTCGCATAAATTAAAGATGGCCGCCAAAGTTTCTAACCAATCAGGTCCAGATTCAATAGGGTTCTGGGTCACAAGCATACGGATGTGCACTGCAAGTTTGGTGTGCCTAGGGTAAGTCGTTCTGAAGATATCTTGGTAACGAGAAAGGTGTGACGGACAGATGGACGGACGGACAGACGTACATGACGACGACAATACCTTTCGGCCAAATTTTGGCCGAGGGGTAAAAATGTGCTTACGGTCTACTGAAACTAATTCCATTCTTTGTCTACTGCCAAAGAATTCCAATGTTACCATATCGTTTATTTTGTTTTACAAACATTACAAACTTGAAGCTGATCTAGAGAATGTATTTAATAGCCTGACAGGGGTGAAACTTTAACCAGACAACAGCGTACGTTCACCGAAAAATCCCGTGAACATAAAATACTAAAAACTTACATACCTGTTCTTCCAACATCGTGCCTGATAATGTGACATTTCCAAAAACAAATTGGAAACGAAAATGAATGCTAGCTAGGCTACTGAGGAAGGCTAGATTGTGTTTGTTTGTTTGTTTGTTTTTTTGTTTGTTTTTTTTTGTAATAGATTTAATTATTTATCATTTGACCAGTGAGAGTAATATTTATCATTTGCTTAGCATTTATCAAAATTAATCAATGAATTATCTATCATTTTCTCTTGCTACATGAGGTACTAAAAACATTTTAAAACTCAAGTAAGAGTTTGCAGGTGGGCAATAAAAAATAAAATCCTCAGGACTACAATGGATCATTTTTCTTATCAAATGCCCCGGTGTGTTCATCGTTTGAACATAAATTGTTCACCTTATAGAGATATTTAGACAAAATTAGTGTACAGGTAATATTTGGATGAGACAGGTAGAGAAAGTAGAGAAAAACCTCACCTGTCACATGTGGACTGAACAAAAAAACATTTCATGGCCTGCAAGATGATAAAATAATATTTATTTCCATTCTTTTTAAAGGAATACGTTAACTAGATGTCATCAATCAAATAGGTCACCCTAGGTGAACATAGGTTACCCTAATTTTCCCGTTAGGGGACCTATTTTAGGTTACCATAGCAGATTTTAGATAACCCCTAATAGGTTTCCATAGATAATATTACAGCACAGGCCTGTAACTCTATTGTATGGAGGGATATTGAGGGATAACTATTGTATTGAGGGATATCTTGAGGGATATTGAGGAAGATCTTGAGGGATAACTATTGTATTGAGGGATATCTTGAGGGATAACTCTATTGTACTCAGGGATATCTTGAGGGAAAACTATTGTATTGAGGGATATTGAGGGATAACTCTGTTGTATTGAGGGATAACTCTAATGTAGAGTTATAAATCTATTGTATTGAGGGATATCTTGAGGGATATTGAGGGATAACTCTATTGTATTGACAGGGATATTGAGGGATAACTCTATTGTATTGAGGGATAACTCTATTGTATTGAGGGGTATCTTTCACGTTTGAAACAGTTGATCGGTCCATTCAAACTTTCAAATGATACCCAGTATTTTTATTGGTTTGTGGTGGAACATTCAGTCAATCAGAGTGTGTCTGTAAGATCCATTACCTGAAGGGAGATGTTCTGCTCTGACTACACTAATTGGAGACTTCTTTCTGCTCAGACTGATCAACTTGTCAATGGTGAACAGGATAATGGGACCGATGAAATAAACAAAAAAGAAGGGCTTCTGGACGATGACTGATGCTCCATGTAGAATGGCCAGGACATAGAGCGGAGCGAAAAGCTTGTGGGTCAACCAGAACTCTGTGAAGATGTACCTCCTGGCAGTTTGTGTGGCAAACACATACATGATACATATCAGAACTGTGAGCAGGAAACCAGTGCAACCTGGAAAACAACAAAAAATAATTCCAACATTGAAAATAATGTGGTATTGAAATGCATTGTAATGAATGTGAATCACACCAGTAATCTATATTTCGTTTCATTGAAAGAAAGGCAGCTGGGAAAGAAAACCCACTTCCATCATTTCAGATTTCATTGAGGGCCAAAAAAAATTATCTCAGGATTTATGCACCTTCAAGGCACCAGTTTTCAATATTTTTTAGGACATTTTGATGTCACATTGGAAGTGTCAAGGACTACCTTATCAATCTGAGAAACGGTAACATTTATTTACAATCTTGTGTAAGACAATATCTGTTTGGATGGGAAATTTTCGGGGTTTTTTTTTTAAGGCAATCAAATTGTTCATCCTATAGGCTAACTGTAACTGAATTGGGACATCAAAATGAGAAACTTGAGAGTAGATTATTCAGTTAGGTTGAAATAAATTCAAAACTCACCAGTCATATTTTCAAATACCCACCAACTAAACCCAGGCTCAAATTCAGATCTGAAAAATAAAATATTATCCTAGTGACTGATTATTGGACATACTCTGATTCATGCAGTCCTTGAATGCACCAAAATCTTAACATGATTATGACAAATCACAAAATCAGCTATCATACTATATAGAAATTGTGCATCATATATACAAGACATGAATACATGTAACACCCTTAGCCTTAAAACCATTAAGTTTGTATGAGGTAATTATACACAACAGTTTAATGAAAAATTTAGAACATGGGGGATCAGGCACTACCATGTACAAAGTAAGTTCCAACATTCTTAGATAGGCTTATGGACCGGACAAGAATGTATGACAAAACATGTATTAAGGTTGAGAAAAAAGGACAATAACTCTGAGAAAAAACCCCATCAGACTGCACAGTCCATGTTGACTTACTACGAAAGCATGTACAAGTAGCAAGTAAGCTGTTCAAGAAGTACTAACCCGAATACTTGACAGACATAGGTAATGTGCAAAAAATGTGGCACAAATAATTAGAATGAGGTAAAAAACTAAACCATGCACATCTCTAAGGTACTAAGTATCTTCCATGTAAGTTTACAAGTTGTCTACAGAAAACTAACCCAGACTGGGATGCCGAAAAGAAATTGTTGAGAAGTGAGATAAAGGGACATAACTCTGTGGAAAATCATCAAATTGAGTGAGGACCCTGACAGTGCACATCTGGAAAGTATTAACCAAGTTTTGTGAAGCAAATGATGCCTGTTTGACCAACCTTACAGGCTGATTACAGAAACCCACAGTCATAACCAGAAGTTCATAACACTAGAAGTCTGACACATTCCATTCAGTTTCATTGAAGCTATTGGACCCGAAAGGCATCAAGGGAGACAATGCCATGAAGTGGCAAACTCACAAATCAAACTAGTGGCTCAGAAACCAATAGGCATGATAGGTCTGTGTCTGTTTTAAACTGATCATAATTTTGAGCACACTACTGGGGTTTTTTCATAATTCATCAATCGATATTCATTTTCAAGCTGTGCGAACCCGACAAATTAGCGATTCCATAAAGAATCTAGGTCATATGATGTGTTATAATCAGCATCTCGAGATGGCCAATGCAGCATATTTAATCTAAATGGAGGTTTCAGATTTCTAGTGTCAGAAATTCCTGGAATATGTCTGAAAATATTTAACACAAATTTACATTTAATTGTCTTATTTCATAGCTAAAATGTAGATAATGAACAAGATGTTACCTGAATACTATTGTATTGAAGACGCATAGGAATTTGGTAGGTTGTGTAGCAATATGGTAGAAATTGAAGCCATATCCAATCACATGTAAAGCTGAAAAAATAATTAACAAATGTATGCACACAAACATTATAGTATAATGACACAGTCACAATTACACTAAATTCTCAGATAATTCAATCATCCAGTTAAAGTTCAATCATCTCCAATTTTGTGGACTAAATTCAATAAGTCATTTTAAGAAATTTGTTCGTCCCCTAAAATCATTGAAATAATTGATGATTTCCCAATGAGAAATGCTGCTTCCTGTGATCAAATTATTACTGAAAGTATTGAACCTTGAAAATGGGCCTATACCTGATCATTGATGGGCCTATATCTGATCATTGATGGGCCTATATCTGATCATTGATGGGCCTATATCTGATCATTGATGAGCCTATATCTGAGCCTTGAATGGGTCTATGCCTATATCTGATTCTTAATACTTCTTGGATTGTGGTGTATATATGGGAACAATCTATTTCATATTCTTATTCCTACTGTGTACTGAATTGCTGAAGGACAATAAATTCACAGACAGATATCCTACTTGTGCTTATCTGATGCCATACAGGATTTTGTCTTTGTGGCAAAGACAATAGGGGTCAATCATCTAGGTAGTGGGTGAGAGAGGGGGGGATTGCAGGAAATTCTGCATACATATTAATTGAACAGGAAGCTACTAATGATGTTAGCCTTATGAAATAATAATAATAAGAAAGAATATTGAAAAATGTACATCGAAAATGTAGTAATGTGGGTAAATCATGCTGGGTCAAGTATTTCATTTAGACAGAAAGTCCTATAGTTTGATAAACCCTATTAATACCGTAAACTGGGGTTATAAGGGACAGCCGGGTAATAAGGGACACTTTTCCAGATTTTCATTTAAATGTATTTTTCTACTTTATTTTCAAACAGATTTTACAGGTAAGGTGTTTTTTGTGAATCTGAGGTATTTGACAAAGTACAATGTACCATAGGTAAATTGTGTTTCCATCATAATTTACACTATTGAACTTGAACTGAAAATATGTATGCATTTTGTCAAAAAATAATAACCCCCAAAACTTTATCTTTTCAGGAGAGTTCAAAGTACCTGTGAGAGGAATCACATTTTGTACATGTTGTAGAAGTTATTAGGTTAATAAAATATAAGTTTCATTATGATATTATTATTCGCAGGAATCTAATTTTATTTTCTTTTATTTCACGTCAGGCACATGGGGTAATATAAAGGGACATCATGCCACGGAAACTAAAGCCTAAGTTGGGCACGAAAACTCGACGTAATCACATAAAAGAAGACATAATGAAAGCTTTTGCAGCTGTTGACAGAGGCTTGTCATGCAGAAACTTTGACATTCCAAAATCAGTGATAATCGGCCCTTATACCCCCTATAAGGGTCGATATTTGGACTTTTCAGATCACTTCCGCAAATATTTTCTTATCCTGTCTAACCATGATTTGTATTCATCCACTCGTATTTTTTAAAATATAGTATGCGTCGCTTATAACCCCTATTAAGGGTATACAGGGAACATCAACACAACTGAATGACTGTCCCCTATAACCCCATCACTGGGGTAATAAGGGACAGTCACAAAAAAAAAAGAGTAAAAATAAAAATCCTGAAACAGATGATGGATCATAGTCATCACCAATATCAAGACCGAGTAAGAAGTCACAAAATGGCATATGGTCTTTTTCTAATTAGCTACATATTTGCGAAAGTGATAAGAAAAAGTATAAAAAGTGTTCCTTATAACCCCAGTTTACGGTACCACTGATTGAGAGGGTTGCAGATACTTCACATGGCTCATAATAAGGTAAATTGATTACTGGTACTGGTCAGGATCATTGATAAGTGACTCAGTAAGGTCGTCCTGTGATTTTGCACCTTGTACTTGTGCAGGTTTCTCTTGTGAGAAAAACAGACCAAAAAACTTTTGCCCCCTGGGAAGGATCAAATCTGGGAATTCTGTTCTATAGGCACATATCTACTGAGCCATGGCAAGTGGCACACCACATCCTGGTTGTAATTCCTGCACATAAATTGAGTGAAAAGTTAATATTCATTGGAATGTTTTGACTCATTTTCATACTGAATACAACTTCATTGTCGGTGAATGAAAGCTAACTCTGAGCCATGTGACCTATCAAAATCTGAAAGGGAAAAGCAACATTGTCAACATTCATGGTAGCGGGTAATTAAGACTTGATTGTCCTGGTGTACCTGTGAAGAACAATGCTGTGTAGGCTATGACCTTGTGGAAGGCCACGTGGGAGTCAAAGGGTGCATACAGGTTGAGGAAGGTCCCGCGGAGCCATGTGATGGTGTTACGACACATCGTTAATAGGATGAGGGAAAAGGTGAAGGACATTCCTGCAGCTGCAGCTCTTGTCACACTGAGACCGAGACCAGTGATCTGACGTAATCCACTGTGTTCTCTCTCCATGTGGTAGGCTGTCAATGAACATGCATGGTTACATTATTACATAAACATTTGCTGATTTGCATAGTTGGGCAGCACAGCATTTATACTGGGTAGTACAGCATTTATACTGGACAGAACAACATTTGTAGTGGGCAGAACAACATTTATATACTGGGCAGAACCACATTTATATACTGGGCAGAACAACATTTGCACTGAGCGTAAAAATAACTGTTTATCCTGGTGATTAAAATAAATGTTTTACACCCAACTGCCTGAATGCAAAAAAAACTAGAGCATAGTCTGAGGGATGCACACATTTGATCAAAATGATCAGTAAGGCTGCTTACAAGATACCCCCCTGGTACCTATTTTCAATGGAGGTATGAATATATTTTTCAAAATTGGATATGCCTCAAGTACACCTCAGCTAGTACCTCACCTGAGGGGTACACCTCACCTGAGGTGTACACCTCATGTGAGGAGTACACCTCATTGAGGTGTACTAATTTGCATATTTCGATACTCCTCAACTACACCTCATCTACTCCTCAACTACACCTCAAATACACCTCATAATATCTGAGGGTACACCTCACAGGTACACCTCAACTACACCTCAAAGCAGTAAGGGTAGATACATGGGGGTGGTTAACGTTTCACGAGTAAGCTGAATGGGATTGTGGCAGTGGAAATCATCAGTAAGCATGCTTACAAGATACCCCCCGGATGCACATTTGATAGAAATTGACGAGTATTTCTAGAGGAATATAAGTATACATGTTATGGGTGGCGGCACGGTATGTAACTAGTTGACAATGAGACCTCGCTCGGTTGGAGTGCGGTTAACGGATTGTCTAGGCATGTGTCGTGACGATACTCAGATGAGTTTAATGGATTGTTCAGAAAATTGATGTTAATAATGATTGTTGAGAATGGGGTTATACAGGCATATAGTGTTTTACCTAACTGTTGTTACCACTAGAACCGTGTAGACTTGAAATGGGCTGTTGCAACAGATAGGCGAATTACTGTCATCTGGATAACCACATTGAAGAGGAAAAGGAAGTAAATGGGAAGTAAAATATTAAACTTACTACCTGTAGACGCATATGCAACATCCTGAGCCAGGTCTCATGGTATGGCAGCTACATACAAAATTTGAGAAGAATCTAATCAGCCTTTGTCAAGTTATGCTTCAGAAATGGAATGTTACGGACCAACTGAGAAAATTCTGCCCATAGGTGGCGCCACCTGTAGACGCACATACGCCAAACGCAATCCCAAGTGAGGTCTCATGGTAAGGTAGCTACATACCAAATCTGAGAGGAATCCAATTAGCTGTTGTCAAGTTATGCTCCGGAAACGAAATGTTACGGACCGACAAGAAAAAGTTTTGACCCTAGGTGGCGCCACCTGTAGATGCACATGCGCCAAACGCAATCCCAAGCGAGGTCTCATGGTAAGGTAGCTACATACCAAATTTGAGAGGAATCCAAGTAGCGGTTGTCAAGTTATGCTCCGGAAACGAAATGTTACGAACTGACATGAGAAACTTTTGACCCTAGGTGGCGCCACCTGTAGACGCACATACGCCAAACGCAATCCCAAGCGAGGTCTCATGATATGGCAGCTGCATACCAAATTTGAAAGGAATCCAAGTAGCGGTTGTCAAGTTAGGCCTCTGTTAATTAATCTTTAGCTTCTCATGACCCGCCCGCATGTTTTTTGTCGTAACAATAATTACGCATTGTTTTAATTATTTGGCATTTTTTGCTGCAAAAAAAAAAATCTGCAGAACAAGGCAGCGGTCGAAATAACGCCTGCCTACCTGCCACCGGCAAGTGAATTTGTCCGCCGACAGGTTGCAAAAAATCTACCTGTCGCATGCGGCAAGTAGGATTTCATCTAACAAAAACGATAAAATGCGATCAATTTCCGTAAATACCTTTTAGAAGTCTAGATCTATCTGAAGGAATGGACAATCCAAGAAATAATCCATTGAAAATTTATTTCAAGCTGATCTTTTGCCATTGTTGTTGGTGTTCTCTATCAACATTTCCCGCGACAAATATACTTCCGGTTGCGCGTCAAATCTTGCGCGGTAGTCTGGTGCATGCAAAAGTCGGACCTGTTACGAAATGGAATTGGACTATCTGTTTTTTTCCAGTTCGTTCCGATGGTAAATAATATTGTTGGCTTCTTTTCTTGAGCTTCTATTCACAACCCGACGTTTTTCTATGCAGACATTTCAGTTCATTGATAATTCCAATGGGACTGGTGGTTGATTCTAATTTATTGGAAGCAGCAATTTACAAGGGGAGACTATTGATAAATATAACTAAATATAGTTGGGATACTGGTTAACTCCCCTCAAATTTTCATTCTTTAATGAAAGCATCCAAGGCTGCTAAAAACAGGGAAGGAATTGGTCCTGTTCAATATATTTCTGATGTGTCTCTCGTTGCATACGTGATGTGAATTTGTGAAGCTTAGCTCTAATTATTGAAGATACTTCAGCAATACTGTAAAGAAAGTCTAGGCAAATGAGAGTTGCATATGTGGTACCAGTGGACGATGGAAACAATTTTGTTGAGGCGTTCAACTGTTATCACAATTGTTTGACAACCCAATGAAATTACCTTTCCCCGATAAAGAACACAACACCGAAGATTAAAAATTGTATATTATCTGAACTAAACAAGATAACATTTTGGTAGTAACCCTACAATATCGCAGAGGTCGGTGTCCGCATCATAGTGAACGTTGTTGCCCAGGAAGCAGATCGGCTTTCATTCATGGTTTATGTATTCATGCACACAGCAACCTGCAGCCAAAGCTCAATGACATTGTTATTGTAGACATGTACAAGAATGAAGTCACTGAATCTGATTCATATTCATAATTTATTTGTGTGGCAATTGACAACCAGAAAATAATATAAGTAGCCTATAGGTCTTCTTCAAGATTACACGTATGCCTACCGGTACATCGAATAATTATTTTAAAATCCATTCAGCAATTGCACACAGAAAAAATACCCTTACGTTACTAAAAAATTCAATCACAGACACAGAAACCATTATTAACATCAAAAAATAAATTTACCTCCACTGCCTGGCCCAAACGGAAAATTATTTTGTCAACTTCAACAGGTCAGAGCAAAGCACTAAGTGGGGTATATATCCAATCTAATTAAAATTAAATCCTAACGGCTTCCCCATTTGGATATGTCGCTGTTAGGATCTAACCGGCTTGCAGTAAGGCGCGTGTTGACCGATCCCGAGAGGTTTTCATAGTGCTTTGAAAGGAACGTAATGAAAAGTGCTTTCTGGTTGGCTCAGCCGAAGCACACGCCAAGCTGTGGGGGAATCTTCTGATGTTGCCGCCCACCCGCCAGGTTGGCTCCATAATGCGGGGTAGAATTATGGACTCGTCCTTGACGTAACCTTGAGTCCATGAACCTATCCTCCTGCCCGACTCAAGTAAAGTAGTTAAAATGCGGTTGTGATGTCATAAGACTATTAAATATTCATGAGCTGGGCGCTCCGAACACAAAATTCAATTGAAATCAGTAAGATCCTACATAGCGACATATACGATTGGGGAGCATTGATAGGATATTAATTTATTAAGATTGGGTATATATATCCCACCTAAGATATTAAATCAAAGTTTGGATATTGAAATATATCCTAATTGGGATATTTTCACCGATTTTCATACTAAACGGCAATGTCGGATTTCGGCATCAAAACTACCAAAAACAAGATAGAATCTACTTCACAAAACTGACAATACGATTGTATAATTTTGCTGACCTTTTCTCGCCGACATTATTATCTGTGCAATTGCAATTACGTGCAATACTTTTTGATGCTGTTGTTGCAGTATACTTCCCATCAATAACCACTGTTGTATGTCTTTAAACTAACAGAAGAACTACTAGCACAATATGCCAGCTTGAACATATGGAAGTATGAAAAAAATATTCAAATTGCGATATTTTATCCCAATTGGGATATATATCCCAGTTAGTCCTTTTCCCTGACCTGTTCAACGAGCTGTCATTACGGATATGGTAAGAATCAAGAACATTACTTTTGCTGGATGACAAATGATGCAGGACGATAAGATCAGTCAATTTGAAAATTGCAGTAAAAAGGATGCTTTCGCCTGATGAAATAAATCAAGTTTTCCTTGCAAGAAATGTTTTCAAACTTAGCACACAAAACGGCGGCTTTCAGTCATGCCATGTGCATGCTTTCAGTCACGCAGTAGCGCGGAAACTTGCAATATTCATTTATTTGATAATATTAACAAGTGTGCGCCGGGAAACAAGTAATGAATTCAGTGACGGGTATAAAACGTTTTACACACCTCGATCTGTCCGAATGTCACACTCGCACAGTGTCAAAACTCTCCAGTCGACTGATGGAACGAAACGAAACTGCCTCCTCGTCTCTCCTTTTCAAACTCTCTCACCGGGACTGCACTATAATTTTGGCAGTGCGGTTCAGCCGATCTTAAAACATGACGTCTTTTCGTAAATTCGGTGTATTTCATTGGCTATCAGAACCGAAGATGAAGTGGGCATATTCCGTGAATACGACCTGTGCCATATTGACCAGTTTACAGACAAAACACAATCTTTCGAAGAAATCTCTCAAGATATCAGCAGAAGTGTTGTCCAGGAAACGCATTCGACATATTCTTCAATATTTGCACCTAGAAACGGCTCGTCGTGAGATTAATTCAGAGAAATTATTCGAAACTAGGTCGAACTACTTCATAGCGCATTCAATAAACGGAGTGACGCGGAACTTTCAGTCATTCTCTCATTTTGCGCAGGGGTGTTGTAATGAAAACCATACCGCTTGGATAGATCGCACCTCTGAAATTACCCATAAGCCAGTTCACCTAGCATGGCAAGAAACAGGGAATTTTCCCTGTTTAAAAAGGGTGTTACTTGGATCTAAATTCTATGATATAATGCCACAGGTGCCATTTAAATTTCACATGATTTATTCAACAACAAAGCTTTTTGCAGTTCTAATTGCAGAAATTAGGGGGAATAGTTTTGTTTGACATATCAAAGTTGACATCAACTTTCCATTGGTGCTCGAAGTTTACCACATACCCGGTACATAACTTCTTTTTTATTGCAATGTCTTAATGCAACCAAATAATTAATAATTAATAATTACAGCATTCAGCATCATCATAATTTGCTCCCAAGGTCATGAGAAGCTAAAGATTAATTAACAGAGGCCTTATGCTCCGGAAATGAAATGTTACGGACTGACATGAGAAACTTTTGACCATAGGTGGCGCCACCTGTAGACACACATGCGCCAAACACAATCCCAATCGAGGTCTCATGGTAAGATAGCTACATACCAAATTAGAGAGGAATCCAAGTAGCGGTTGTCAAGTTATGCTCCGGAAACGAAATGTTACGGACTGACATGAGAAACTTTTGACCCTAGGTGGCGCCACCTGTAGACGCACATGCGCCAAACGCAATCCCAAGCAAGGTCTCATGGTATGGTAGCTGCATACCAAATTTGAGAGGAATCCAACTAGCGGTTGTCAAGTTATGCTCCGGAAACGAAATGTTACGGACGGACGTACAGACGGATGGACGGCACGACGTACGGACGGACGGACAAGCTGAAACCAGTATACGCCCCCTACACTACGTGTCGGGGGGGTATAATAATTTGCACCACTTTTCACAGAACAAATATTATTATTGAACCAGAAAAGAGCCAACTTTTTCCTTTTGGTGTACTAACATGATTAAGTTTGAAATTGTCTCATGTAAATAACTTTCAGTACATATGAAACATAGTTTTATCATTCTTGGATTTCATCTAGTTCATCAGTTTTCTGTTCCTATGAATTTGATTAAACAAATTAATTTTTACAAATGGCAGGTCAAATAAACAAGAGGATGAATTTATATAGGAGCTCCAACGCATCAAGGAAAATCAAAATATTCTACAAATAAATCAGGTTTTCTCATAGTTCTTGGAAGAACTGGAAGAACATCCATTCACCCAGAGGTCTCTGGAACATCCATTCACCCAGAGGTCTCTGTAAATGTCTATTGTCTAGTCCTGCTGGAGGCACATATTCTTACAACAGCACCTCTCTTCAGTCACACAGAACATATCTGTAAATGTCTATTGTCTAGTCTTGCTGGAGGTACATGTACTTCACAATAGAATCTCTCCAGCCATTTGGAGAGTTCCTGTGAAAGTCTGTTGTCTAGTCCTGCTGGGACAGTCACTCAGAGAGTTTCTGTAAAGGTCTATTGTCTAGTCCTGCTGGAGGTACATGCACAATAGAATCTCTCTCCAGCCACTCAGTTTCTGTAAATGTTCACAATCTAGTCCTCTTGGGATATATGTACTTACAAAAGAAGCTCTCTCCAGCCACTCAGACAGTTTCTGTCTATAGTCTAGTCCTGCTGGAGCACAGGTACTTACAATAGAAGCTCTCTCCAGCCACTCAGACAGTTTCTGTCTATAGTCTAGTCCTGCTGGAGCACATGTATACTTACAATAGAACCTCTCTCCAGCCACCCAGACAGTTTCTGTCTATAGTCTAGTCCTGCTGGAGCACATGTACTTACAATAGAACCTCTCTCCAGCCACTAATTTATGTAAAGATGTATTGTCTAGTCCTGCTGCAGGTACATGCACAATAGAATCTCTCTCCAGCCACTCAGTTTCTGTAAATGTTCACAATCTAGTCCTGTTGGGATACATGTACTTACAATAGAAGCTCTCTCCAGCCACTCAGACAGTTTCTGTCTATAGTCTAGTCCTGCTGGAGCACATGTACTTACAATAGAACCTCTCTCCAGCCACTAATTTATGTAAAGATGTATTGTCTAGTCCTGCTGCAGGTACATGCACAATAGAATCTCTCTCCAGCCACTCAGTTTCTGTAAATGTCCACAATCTAGTCCTGTTGGGATACATGTACTTACAATAGAAGCTCTCTCCAGCCACTCAGACAGTTTCTGTCTATAGTCTAGTCCTGCTGGAGCACATGTACTTACAATAGAACCTCTCTCCAGCCACTAATTTATGTAAAGATGTATTGTCAAGTCTTGCTGAAGGTGCATATATACTTACAATAGAACCTCTCTCCAGCCACTAATTTATGTAAAGATGTATTGTCTAGTCCTGTTGTAGGTACATATACTTACAATAGAACCTCTCTCCAGCCACTAATTTATGTAAAGGTCTATTGTCAAGTCTTGCTGGAGGTACATATACTTACAATAGAACCTCTCTCCAGCCACTAATTTATGTAAAGATGTATTGTGAAGTCTTGCTGGAGGTACATATTACACTTACAATAGAACCTCTCTCCAGCCACTAATTTATGTAAAGGTCTATTGTCAAGTCCTGCTGGAGGTGCATATATACTTACAATAGAACCTCTCTCCAGCCACTAATTTATGTAAAGATCTATTGTCAAGTCCTGCTGGAGGTGCATATATACTTACAATAGAACCTCTCTCCAGCCACTCCAAGGCAGATTCCATAGAAGATCACCAAATAGAATATATGCTGTTTGTTGTTCTCGATGAAGTGTTTCATGGACTTTATCTTGGCCTTCAGAGGAGAGTATTTTTCACGAAGAGCCAGTTGGAGTCGAGGACTAATATCGCTGAGAGACACGCTGGAGCCTTTCCGCGAGCCAATTGAGTCCAGGGAGAGGGTAGAACCCTTCCGTAGGTCATCCATTGAGGCTGTTGACCCTTTTTTCCGGTCATCATTGCTGTCAAATCAAAAAATTGCAGTGATCAAACACATTTCTATATAACAAACATATTCCACGGTAAATAAAATAAAGTTCCAGCTTCACAAGCACCATCGCGTCGCGTTAGTAGCAATACGTTGATCCTTTTCATTGAAAAAATGAACAGCAAAAAATGTTTAAAAAAATATTAGTTTTTACACAATTTTCTCTCAAAGCTTGCCACGGTTTGTTTTTGAATATTGAGTCAAAGACTTGTTTGATGTCTTGTTTGTATTTGCAGGAAATAGTATTGTTGAAGGCTAAACCTTAGTAACTCAAACAACAGTTAACGGTTTCATGCAAATTGTATCAGACTACTGCACAAGTTTGTCAGAAAAGATGGATATATTTGGTCTGTGAGAAAAAAAAGAAGACAACATGCACCATGGAGAGCACTGAGAACACCCTGACAGGGTTCTAGTTGAACAGTTGATGCCAACAAGCAATAGGTCAATCTCACTTCTGCTCTATTACTACATGCATATTTTATGCAAGTTTGGTGCTGCCAGCGCAAAGTTATGCTGCAGATAATTACATGTAAATGGTGACAAACTCAGCGCTTGGCCTGAGAGAATATGAGCCAATCATGCTGACTTTCAATAAGCTTCTGCTCTGTGAAATGCAGCCCTCTGCCTGCAGAATCAGTGAATTTACCATATTATGGCAGATGTTAAGGTGTTTGTACAGTTCATTAGAGACTATAAGGAAGGAGCATCATAATGTCTCCCTGGAATATAGATGCGAAAAAATCGGTAACTCATGTCTACAAAGTTTTAGAGGCATCCCGTGGAAACTGTGGGACTACCTGATTACACAAGAGCATGGTCTATATACTGGAATAGATGCAGTAAATCAACAAGCATGATCTACATGTATATACTGGAACAGATGCAGTAAATCGACAAGCATGGTCTACATACTGAAACAGATGCAGTAAATCAACAAGCATGGTCTATATACTGGAACAGATGCAGTAAATCAACAAGCATGGTCTATATAGGACTTATATACTGGAACAGATGCAGTAAATAGGCAAAGTCCAAAAAACTTCAAAACATCATAAATATGACAAAAATTAATAAATAATGATAAAAATTAGGACCTGCACATCTTCTAACCAACATGTCTACAAAGTTTAAAAGGCTTTTGATTACACTAGTGTGACAGAAAGATAGATGGACAGGCCGAAAAAAAGGCAGCCATCATGTATATATGCCCGCAGCGGGGGGGGGATAAGGGCAGTACACATAAAAGCAAAGAGAATACTTCCAGAATAAATGAACAAAATAACATATTGTTACACTGTTTTCTTATTCTGATTTAGCTATATTTTGATCAGGTAGACATTGTTGTGAGTTTACCTCTTTTTCTCTGTTTTCTTTCCATTACTATGATGGTTATTAGAGGTCATCTTCTTTGCACCTGAAATTGTAAGAAGAAAATAGTTTCTAGTGCATGTCTACTATGTATCAGGTACACAAGGCCCAGCCACAGAAAATTTGGAGACCCTCTTAATTTTTCCACAATTATATCGCAACTACAGCATTGAACCAGGTATACAGACCATTTGTGCTGTAATGATGAATGGTAAACCTTGGTCTCCCAGAGTTTCCCAAATTTCTGTTCTAGAAGACCCTCTCTGATTTACCATAATATTTCGCGTTACCATGTATGCATCCCTGAAGCACCAGTTACATGTTACCTTTCGTTACCCATTCTATAATCAAGAGCTGTAACAGGTTTCCAGAGAAAATATTACAGCATAGACTGGGGTATATCATGTAGTTTTTGAAAGGTACAAATTCAGGTAATTCCATTTGATTAAACATTTCACATTTGTAATGGTTGAAATATAAGAATTTCATCAAAGCAATATAAACAAGGCATTCTGAGAATTCCAACAGCTCACCTTTGTGTGCATGTTTAGTGAGCAACATAGAGGGAGTACTAGTGTCGTAACTCGGCAGCTAAAGAAAATAGCAGTCTACAGCTGAACATGCAGACATTTAATTGATAATACAAATTGATGGGCTAAGAGAATCTTAAAGCATGCATTGGATACTTTCCATGCATTTGCCAAAGACTTTGTCCCTATTCCAGTCATGCATGCAGTTCATGAATACGTATATATAACAGTGAATAAGTAACATGCCAGGAATCGTCATCTGACGTCTATTAGAGTGAGTCGAGTTAAACGTCGCTTACAAATCAACAAGGCAGCCAGCCAAGTTGTGCTCCTGTTGCGTCAAAGAAGCAAATCTTCGAACCTTAATGGAATTGGACACCCCACCAGCCGTCATATAAAACACTGAGGACAGCCCACAAGACACAGACACGATGCTTACATTGCACCACATTATCCAGTTCCTGTTGTTTCTCAGCAGAATGCATTGTAGCAAGAGGAACCTGTGCCCACCGGACACCCACCAACCACCTGTGATGTATGTTAGATATTAATTACCCAGGAGACATGCGGTTTTCTCTCCCTCAGGCTCAGGTAAATGTAGTGGATCGATCCACAGTTGATATAACCCTGGCAAAAGTCAATATGACAATTGTATACACACGCAAGACAGTAAGACCAAAGAAAATATTCTATTATTTTCTCTCTCATTATCTCTCGTTCACTTTGGGAAATTATCGCACCTCATTTGCATACCAAATTTTTACCAGATACAAAATTCTTTGAAGTTCAATTTCTCAGCAACCATTTGGAATGTATCCAAGATATATTTAAAAAAAAATTCCCAAAGAATAAGGCAACAAAATATCTCTTCCTCAGAGATTTAAATTTTCCATTTGGGTTCCCCTTCAACACATTTTACCATGTTTAAACTAAGGGAAATACTGTAACCTAAATCCTTAACTTTACCTGCAAGCTGAACAAAAAGCTTTAATCGGACACCGATGCTGACACCGTCACCGCCATCACTCTCTTTATTTCACAATACCTCATCTTACTTTGTACTAGTGAGCTAAAAATATGGTCTTGGTTTTTAATAAGTTGGTAATAACTTCTAGGTTTTCCTCAAACTGATTTAAAACTTGTCATACCCATTTGTCATGTACATTTCAAATCTCACAAGGCTCTCTCAGATTTTCCAATTTTGACTCCACATATACGATTGACTTGTATCAAGTCCCCGCTTAAGAGACTATCTCTGCTTTACATGATTTTTCCAGATAATGTGGTTCTATGTGGGGCAACTCACATACGACCTCATGTAAACTCACATACCAATACCACAGGCTTAATTGTGCCCCAGGCTGGATTTTCGGTGGTATATATCAATATGTTCTTCTTAGAAATGATGATCATGAATTAGCAGGTCCATGTAGAGAATTATGAATTACCTTTGTTTTCTTGAAACTCCTATACTATGTTGGCATTTTATCAGAGAATCAGAGGGTTTTACACAGATTAGAATTTACATCTATTTCAACTGGCATCTTGTGGCGGTATCCACTTCATCTCTACGCACATTTACTTCACATATTTACTGCTAATGCATGCATAATTTGACATGAGGCAGTATTTATTTTCGTACAGGGTGCTCGGAATTCCTGAACAGCGTTCAAGCTCATTTTACTGGGTTTTTCGGGAAAGTTTATTTTTTATCCACTAGTCTCAGAAACCTCATTTTCGACCATCTAACACGTTGATTTAGTTGTTGAAATACACTAGGAAAGGTTTTCAAATATCTTTATAGCTGAAAATAATTACATATCATTGCAGTGAATAAAGTGCAGCAGTTAAAATAAAGATTAGAGCCCAAACTCAGCCTGTTAAGAGGATTAATTAGTGCATAATTAGTGATTAATAAGCAATATAAGCTTTCCCGTGGCATATCTTTAGGCCTATCTCTCATTCGTGTGATTGTTTTGTACAAACACACTGAGCATCCAAGTTCAGAATAACATTGAAGGACATTTTTTTGAGTTAATATATATGTACATTGTACATGCTTTGCTCACTTATAAAATAAAGTGCATGACAGATGTACCTATGAGGCATCACCCCTATAGGTCACAGGTATGCAGCTCATATATGGCACCTCGTAAGTCCCAAGAGTGGGAAAGATGAATAACTGTATGTGTATTAAAACTATGAGACTATGTACATATATGGAGATGTACATCTATTATAATACTATTGTATCTATTCTTTCTATTAGATAGGTAGATTAAGAACATTATATTGAACTTTCTGACTAATATGAAATTTCTCAGACATTGATACTAGGATTGGTCACTGTGTTATCAATGCTGCGGGAGTATATATTATTTGAAAAGGATTGGGTGCACTGAACTGGTACTACCATGATATTATAAGCAGGAAATAGGTGAAAAGGTCATTGAGCCATCCCAGTGGGGTGTGGGATATTGTAGGAGGACACATCTTTACAACCAGGCTGAGAGTCCCACATGGTCAAATTTAACATGAGAAACCCAGATAATAAATTTTAAAGAAACCTAAATGTTTAACCTGCTTTCTTTTGTCATTATCCAAAATAAAGTTGGTTGAAGGAGACTGTGTCAGAGTTCCACCTACCAAAATTGAAGGGTTTTCAAGGACATTTTAGGTCTTCATCATGACTGTAAAGGATTTACTGACTGGGAAAATGAGGCCAGTGGATGTCGCCTCGACGGCTTTCATGAACTATAATAAATATGTGATTAACCATATATATTGCACATGGTCAAATTAGAAGATACATTAATGTATAAGCTTATGCTCATGAAAGTCACAGTATGTTGGATTCCAAACTTTCGCATCAAGAAATTGAGGACTTTCAAGGCTTTGGAATTAACCAAACAATGCATAGAAATACTGTGATTTCTTTTATCAGAGGTCATTTTGATGTAACAAACTCACCTTTCCAGTCCAGACTGATTTTGCTCATGTTGTCCATCTGTGGGGAGAATATCTGACAAAACTCAGGGAAGCCCAGACATGAAGTGTCCTCCACACCACATTCTGTACACATGTCATTGACCACTTTCTCTACACTCTCCATATCCACATCACTGTGTGCCATATCCAACAGCGATCTGGCAAAAATGGGGAAAATGCAACAATGATCAATACAAGATGGGTCTATTCAGAAAATCACAGAAGAATCAGTAAAAGAAAGCAAACATTGTAAATCTGCCCCATTCTCTAAACTCCACCCAATTTCATCACCAACATCCAGCTCCCATTTATTTGTCACCTGAGATTTTGATAAGAGCATATGTACTAAATAAAGCACAAATTTATTTTGTGAACATGAAGTAGGTTTAATCAGGGGTCTACATCCCACAGAAAATACCATAATATGACCTGTTGTTGCAATCTTACTTGAAGAGTTTAGTGAGTTCCTGTTTGCCAATAGTTCTGCTTCCATCTTGATTACTGTACATTTTGAACAACATCTGTAGTTTGTCCTCAGAAGAACCTGTGAAAGAGAACATTTTGATGTCAATGCATGAAAGATTATAAAATTTATGAAAAAAGGTTAACCAAGCTTTGAGATTCTTTTGTTGAATAAAAATATGCAGGACAGAAACAATGAGCGATGAGTGATACTGATTTTGGACCATCGGGAGATAATTCTGATGGATGGGAGGTGGATGGGCAACAAAGTTATCTGGAAACAAGAGCCCAAGGGAGATAATTCTGATGGATGGGAGGTGGATGGGCAACAAAGTTATCTGGAAACAAGAGCCCAAGGGAGATAATTCTGATGGATGGGAGGTGGATGGGCAACAAAGTTATCTGGAAACAAGAGCCCAAGGGAGATAATTCTGATGAATGGGAGGTGGATGGGCAACAAAGTTATCTGGAAACAAGAGCCCAAGGGAGATAATTCTGATGGATGGGAGGTGGATGGGCAACAAAGTTATCTGGAAACAAGAGCCCAAGGGAGATAATTCTGATGAATGGGAGGTGGATGGGCAACAAAGTTATCTGGAAACAAGAGCCCAAGGGAGATAATTCTGATGGATGGGAGGTGGATGGGCAACAAAGTTATCTGGAAACAAGAGCCCAAGGGAGATAATTCTGATGGATGGGAGGTGGATGGGCAACAAAGTTATCTGGAAACAAGAGCCCAAGGGAGATAATTCTGATGGATGGGAGGTGGACGGGCAACAAAGTTATCTGGAAACAAGAGCCCAAGGGGCTTCAATATACACCCGTATATCTGGAATTACATTGGTCCAAATTTCAAGGTTGTTTAATAGCCTTGATTCCAATTGGTAGCTAGCAATCCAGAGAAAGGTCTACAATTTTATGCTTCTGAGAATGTAGCATATATCACATCTAAAATTGAATGATAAACTAAAATGACTCTTGAAAACTAGGTGACCTTGAGGCAAGAACTGAGATCTCACATATCCCACAATGAAATCGACAATAGTCAAACACAAGAAAATAGTAGTTTTCCTGCAAATGGATTTCTTTCAGACGAGAGAATTTTTCATCAAGGAAGAAGAAATTGATGAAGTAAACCTTTGGTTCTTGAGTTGATAAACAAGTATGAAGTTCATAAAGGACCCCTCTCCCCGTTAAATTAGTAAATGTATGGTTTTAATTTCACAACAGTTTAACTAACACGGAAGACAACTTCACAGGACAAATGCCATATACATGTAGGGGAGAGAACTCTGAATATTCCAACCTAACATATAGTCAGCTACACTTGATTCAGTTTTCGGGAACTGTGACCTTGACCTTTGACAAATTGATATATGGTTCCTCTTCTCCATGTGAGTAAGGTATTTGATACCATTCCATACCTTGAGACTTGCGTTCTGTCCATCCATTAACATTCGTTACAAATGTTAATGGATGGACAGAACGCAACATCGCATTACATGACCTCGTCTTCGACAGACGCATATGAAAATGTGACTTAATGATTTCCTGATTTTGGGGTCACAGTGACCTCGACCTTTGACCTTGACCTAAATTTTGGTACACGACACATCGTCTTCTGTCAAAGTATCAATGGACACACAAAAAATCATGATTTTTATGAATTTCATGATTTTGGGGGTCACAGTGACCTTGATGTTCGGCCTTGACCTACATTTTGGTACATGACACATCATGTCCCCCTAATGTATCTAGTGACACAAAAAAAGTAATTTTCAAAGATTTCTTGATTCTGGAGTCACGGTGCCCTTGACTATTGACCTTGACCTAAATTTTGGTACATGACAAAGCATCTCCCTGTAATTTCTCAATGGACACAAAAAATCATGATTTTTAACAATTTCACAATTTTGGGATCAGTGACCTTGACCTTTCACCTTGACCTACATTTTGGTATATGACACATGTCCCCCTAATGTATCTACTTGCACAAAAAATGTTATTTTTAATAATTTCGTGATTTTGGGTTCACAGTGACCTTTGACCGTGACCTAATTTCTGGTATGCGACACTTCATTTCCCCCTGTTGAATCCACTAACCAAAAAATTAGTAATTTTTAATGATTTCTTGGTTTTCAGGTCACACTGACCTTTAGCCTTGATTTTGGTGTCACAGTGATCTTGATTATTGACCTGGATCTAAATTTTGGTACATGACAAAACGGCTACCCGTAATTTCTCAATGGACTCAAAACATCATGATTTTTAACAATTTCATGATTTTGGGGTCAAAGTGACCTTGACCTTGACCTATATTTTGGTAGGTGAGACATCGTGTCCCACTAATGTATCTACAGACAAAAAAAAACTATTTTTAATAATTTCCCGATTTTGGGGTCACAGTGACCTTTGACCTTGACCTATTTTTTGGTATGCGACACTTCATTACCCCCTATTGAATCTACTCACAAATACGAAGCTGCGCATCTGAAAACCCCTCGGCTCTGGGCGCCAGCCATTCATATTGTATTCAATTTGAAGCAAGAGTTCAGGAACACCAAGCAGTCAAGTGACAAATATACAGATCATGAAAAATTTTGCCATTAGAAATGGCCTCGAACGTTTCCATCCAATCAGAGAAACCAGTGTTCATTACATAAGTCTGTTGATGCATCGACGATGTATACCAAATTTTACATCGAGCATTTGAAAATTATCAGAGATAGAGATCATTAATGATTTCGCATAAATTAAAGAGGGCCGCCCATCCTTCCCACCACTCGGAGAAACTGATGTGGTTATTCATTGCAAGTCTCTTGATACATGGATTCTGTATACCAAGTTTCATATAGAACACTGAAATTGTATCAAAGATATACATCATTAAAGATTTTGCATAAATTAAAGATGGCCACCAAGGTTTCCGCCCAATCAGAAAAACCAGAGCTGTCTATTGATACATCGATGATGTGTACCAAATTTTACATCGAGCACTTGAACGGTGTCAGAGATATAGATCATTAATGATTTCGCATAAATTAAAGATGGCCGCCCATCCTTCGATCCCGCCACTCAGAGGAACTGATGTGGTTATTCATTGCAAGTCTCATGATACATCGATGCTGGATACCAAGTTTCATGTAGAACACTGAAATGGTATCAAAGCTGTACATCATTAAAGATTTTGCATAAATTAAATATGGCCACCAAGGTTTCCGCCCAATCAGAAACGCCAGAACTGTCATTTATTGATGCATCGATGATATATACCAAATTTTACATCGAGCACTTGAACGGTATCAAAGATAGAGATCATAAATGATTTCGCATAAATTAAAGATGGCCGCCCATCCTTCCCGCCACTCAGAGGAACTGATGTGGCTATACATTGTAGATCTCTTGATACATCGATGCTGTATACCAAGTTTCGTATAGAACACTTGAATGGTATCAGAGATATATATCATTAAAGATTTTGCATAAATTAAAGATGGCCGCCAAGGTTTTCACCGAATCAGGGAAACTGGTTTGGTCATTCCTTTGAAGTTTCTTGATGCATCGATGATCTATACCAAGTTTCACACTGAACAGAGAAATGGTACCTAAGATACACAAGATTAATGATTTCGCATAAATTAAATATGGCCGCCAAAGTTTCCAACCAATCAGGTCCAGATTCAATAGGGTTCTGGGTCATGAGCATATGGATGTGCAGTGCAAGCTTGGGGTGCCTAGGGTAAGTCGTTCTAAAGATATCTTGGCAACAAGAAAGCTGTGATGGTTTCGCATAAATTAAAGATGGCCGCCAAAGTTTCCAACCAATCAGGTCCAGATTCAATAGGGTTCTGGGTCACGAGCATACGGATGTGCACTGCAAGTTTTGTGTGCCTAGGGTAAGTCGTTCTAAAGATATCTTGGTAACGAGAAAGGTGTGACGGACAGATGGACGGACGGACAGACGGACGGACGGACATGACGACGACATACCCTTCGGCCAAAATTTTTGATGATTTTCGGGTCACACTGACCTTTGACCTCTGACCTACATTTGGTATGCAACACATCATTCCTCCCTAGATCATCCATTCACCAAAAATTAGAACTGTAGATACAAAACTGTCAATGATCAATGATTTCCTGATTTTAGGCAACAGTGACCTTTGACATTGACCTCAATTTTGGTACGCGACACATCGTCTCCACCTAGTTTATCCACTCACAAAAAATTGCAACTGTGGATAGAAAATGTTCACAGATATAGACCGGACATGAACACTTTAGTGCTTTCCTGTTTTTGAGGCCAGTTTTCCTCCCCTTAAATTAATTTGTTTCTGGAATAAATTGAAAAAGCTGTATCGATGTCTCACCAAAACAACAGTACACATGGCTAGATAAATACAGTACATGTATACTAAATGGCACATGTATGTCATTTTCAAAACAGATTTGCAAGCATTCTTCGCATTGTCTAAGAGAATAAATCAATAAATCAGTCATCCAATCAATAAATAAATGTGATAGTATACTAACATGATATAGAAATAATATGCAAACTTAACATAGGAATTAGTGGATTTTGTTAGACAAGGGCATAACTCTGCATACTTTCTGACACGACTCATTTTCGATAGGCATCTAGTGTCATTTTCAAAACAGATTTGCAGGCATTCTTCGCATTGTGTAAGAGAATAAATCAGTCATCCAATCAATAAATAAATGTGATAGTATACAAACATGATATAGAAATTATATGCAAACTTAACATAGGAATTAGTGGATTTTATTAGACAAGGGACATAACTCTGCAAAATACTTTCTGACACGACTCATTTTCGATAGGCATCTAGTTCAGGTCAAGAGAAACAACTGTATCACGTTAGGATGTTGTATATGGAACGGTTCTGAAATTATCACAATAACAAATCATAAATGGATTTTTATTTGTAAAAAGGGGCATAAGTCTGCAAAATATTGTCCGAGATGACTCATTTTCGATAGGCTTCTAATTTACGTGAAGATAAATAGATGTAACAAGTTCGGTTGCCATGCATGAAACGGTTCTGTAGATATCGCGGTAACGGACATACGGACGTACAGACGTACGGACGTACGGACAGCCGTACATGATGACGACAATACCCCTAGGCCAAAGTTGGCCGAGGGGTAAAAACTGTCCCAGATATAGACTGGACACAAGGAACGGACAGACGGACGGACGGACACACAAACAGACGGACGGAAACCGCCATCACATAATATGTCCGCCTTTTGGCGGGCGTATAAAAATGTAAATGAAGAAAGTCTGCTTACGGTTTGCAATGTTGTGAGTTTATGACACGTATGTTGAAACCAGTTTCACTTTCATGCATGGGTTTCAGTTTCAAGCCAGAACAGAAGAGAACTAATTTAATCACTCCAACACTTCTTCTTCTCGATTGAAAGCACATGGTTTATTTTGAGTGTTATTTAGAAGTGTGGCTAATAAATAAATTGTTTACAATCCAAATCCCTTCATGTATATTCCCAGTTAGTTCTTGTATAATGTCAGTGACTAATTGGCAAGCTTTATTAAACATTTCGTGTAAAATCAATCACCTGAATTTGCCCCTGTCAATGTTTGTCACTCTTTTTTCTTCCTATTCTGTCCTAAAACTTAATTTTGTTGCAGGAAACTAAATTTTTCACACAAATAAAAATAAAATAAAATACTCGATTTTTTATTGGAAAACTCAATTTCGATAAAACTAAAAACTGTTTGTCAAGAAAAACCCCATAAGATACTAAGAATCTTTCATTTATTTTCCAAGTTGTCATCAAACAATAACCTAGCTATGGACCGGACTAGCATATATTGATATTGAAGATAAAGGATCATAACTCTAGCAAAAATTAGCAAAAATTATCAACACAGGCAAAACATTCGCAAAGTTTTTTCGATGTAATCAGGTTGAAATGTGGTCTGAACAACATGGTTCCCCATCGAAAAAAGTGACTGAATTATTACAGACCGTATTATTAATAATTATCATACCATCTTTCAGTCATATCAATTGATTCATTCAAGATTTTATGAATGAAATTATCGCAGTTTAATTATAATCTGAAACAAACATCAAATGAGCCAGATTCTAAGAACCAGGGAAATAAATCGCAGACACCAAATAAAATGTGGGTCAACACCATATCCTTTCATGTTTATTCTCTTAATTCTTGATATATCCAATAACACATACCTTTAGAGAAGAGGACAACAGTTGCCAGGAATTCTTTGAAGGAAATATAACCATCAGCATCTTTGTCTATCAGATCAAACATTCTCAGCAGAAAATCAGAGTTAGACTTGACACCAAGAGCTTCAGCAAATTCTTCCTGTGAAGAAATTTTGTGAATTTCGTCTCAAGTTAGTTAATATATTAGTACCTGAACCAGGTCATTTGTGCTTTAAATTTGCAATTTTAGAAATTTGGTAAACAATGAGTAATTTAAGTTTGCTATTGAAATTCTGTGCCCAAAAACAGGTTATTAGTTGACTGAAGATAGAACAGCTAAATAATACTAAAATTGGTAAGAAAAGTGCCAGGTTGATGGATTAAATATTGAGCAATATCATACCTTAGTGAGTTCACAGTCAAGTGTGGACATATTACCCTCTGACATGTAGTCCTGGGATGGCACATAATCCATGTCAAATGCCTGCAATCAAAATGAAGACAAGGTTATTTGCAGGTATATATAGTCTAAGATAACAATAGAGGGTACTCAGTAATTACCATAATCAAATTTTAGCCAAATAATTGGCAGGCATCTTGTTACACAAAGAGCTTGATTTTTTAGGCTCATTCGTGATGCTGCAAAAATTCAAATCTGTACCCTATGGGTTATCAGCCAATGAACGGGGAATTTACTGCTAACAAATAAAGGTAGCTTAGCTGGGTTGAATAACAAAATCACCAAAATCTACCAATATCATATATGTGTGAACAAATCTACCAGTATGTCTGAACAGATCTACCAGTAAAGTGGTAATAGATTTACCAGTATGTGGTAACAGATCTACATGTACCAGTAAGTGTTAACAAGTCTACTACTAAGTTTTAACAAATCTACCAGTACGTGTGAACAGATCTACCAGTAAGTGTTAACAAATCTACAAGTATGTGGTAACAGATCTACCAGTAAGTGGTAACAGATCTACCAGTATGTGTGAACAGATCTACCAGTATGTGTGAACAGATCTACCAGTGTGTGGTAACAGATCTACATGTACCAGTACATGTTGTTATAAATCTCTAAATAAATTTGGTAACAGATCTCTACCAGTATGTGTTGAACAGATCTACCAGTATGTGTGAACAAGATCTACAGTATGTGAGACAGGATCTACCAGTATGTGTGAACAGATCTGCCAAATCATTATTAGTGACAGGTCTACTCTTATATGATAGGGTGTTAACAAATCTACCAGTAAGTGGTAACAGATCTACCAGTATGTGTGAACAGATCTACCAGTATGTGTGAACAGATCTACCAGTATGTGTGAACAGATCTACCAGTATGTGTGAACAGATCTACCAGTATGTGTGAACAGATCTACCAGTATGTGTGAACAGATCTACCAGTGTGTGGTAACAGATCTACATGTACCAGTAAGTGTTAACAAATCTACCAGTAAGTGGTAACAGATCTACCAGTATGTGGTAACAGATCTACCAGTATGTGGTAACAGATCTACCAGTAAGTAGTAACAGATCTATCAGTAAGTAGTAACAGATCTATCAGTATGTATGAACAGATCTACCAGTATATGCAAACACATCTACCGGAATGTGTGAACAAATCTACTGGTATATGTGAACAAATCTACAGGTATTTGTGAACTCATAACAAAGACTGCAGTAAGTCCACATTATCAGTGCTGAAACAATAAACCTGAAAACGTACTTTAGCCATTTTCAAAGATCATATTTTCAGTCAGTAGAGGTGTGAATTAACATATTTGTCCAGGTGACATTATGCTAAGCTTAATCAAAATGTCGGTTTATATCGGCAGCATTGAAATATTTTATTCACAGACTTTTACCCATGATGCCTTTGTTGGCAAAGTGGGGGACAGTATCATCTTCAAAGTCATTCACTTTGGCATGTGTTTTGAAGTCACAGTTAGGAGAATGGCATATTCCAATATTAATTGCCTAACCTTGGTGTGTTATCGTGTGAGTAATGCCATCCATCTGTACCACCCACAACTGAAGATTGTTACAGGATGCCACCATCAAATGCTCATTGGATATTTGTAGGTACAAGTGAAGAGTGATAAACCAGTAAAGCTGGAGAGCTTGGAGTGACCAATGGAATCTTCTGGAGAGTGCCTGTATTCACTCAGGAATAATCACACACTGTTATTTTCTCTCTTTGCTCATTGGATATTTGCTTGTCAGAGTACAAATATTTCACCGTATTCCTGATTTTTCTAACTCACCTCTGAAAACACTTGCTTGAAAAACATTTCTAGTTTCTGGTTTCGTTTGATTTTAGTCGTTGCATGTTTGTGGATGTCCTGTAGTGTGACAGAGCGAATGATGATTTCCCTGTCACAGTTGTTCAGCAGTTGTCTTATACTCTTCTCAAAAGCAGTACGCTCATGCATGGTTGCAAAATCGAGTACCTACAATACATAATTGAAATATGGCAAAACTGAATGTCACAGGCTTGAAATAATGTAATGCGGATTGGAGAGGTGTAAAGCATGTGACCACCCACTGGAGGAAAGTTTTCATCTTGTTCACAAGAAATGTATTGATATACTGCATCAGACTGCAAACTCTTAGCTTCTTCATGTAAATGCAATCTAATGCATGAGCTTTTGATCCTCTTGCCAGGGCCTTTATAACATAAAATAATTCATTTTTGATAATACAAATGTCGAAGATATCGATAACTTATAATTGGACTTTAAAGTTATAAATGTATTCAATATTTGTGTGATATAAATTTCAAAGTATTTTATGATACGGCCATTGTCACTTGATTAATTGTTAGCATGACAAGCCCTCGTCTATATTTTTTAGGGCAAATAATTAAAATAGAGGAGGAATTTACATTTTTCATTAGTAAATTTTCTTCATATTCATACACAAATGGTTTGTAATTTAATAATTAATAATAAATAATTATAGCATCTATGTGTATTTAAAAAAATCAAGGTCATGCAAAACAACCAATCAAGTGACAATGGCCAAAATTATCACATGATAAAGGCACTGGAAAGAGGGTTGAAAGCTGATGCATTAAGTAACATTTACAAGAAACTCAGAGTTTGTAGTATTAATAAAGCAAGGAAAGAGGATATGATGGACGGTAACTTTTCCTCTCCCATCATCCTAGCTCATAAACAGAATTTTCTTCCCATCCCAGGGGTATGAATGAATGGCGAACGGCTGAATGCGTTCGCCTAGGGGTTACGCAAAACCACTTTCAGGAGACCTACGGTGGGTCGCCATAATGCAGCACATTCGTTCGCCATGAATTTTGAATAAAATAAATACTATTTACAAACCCGATTTTAGCCGGAGTTGTCTCTATTCAGCTGAATTATGTCCTTGAACGATGCGGTGAAAGATAATTTCTATATTGCAGTCTTTGTGTAATAGAACTGACTCTGATTGAGGGTCTATTTGCCGGTAGGCGAACTTTTGCAATCGGATCATTAAATCTCTATAAAAATCAGGGGTATTATATATGCTGTATCGTATTAACGGCCTCTCACTGCGCGGAGAACCGATACTAAATCAGCCTCCGGTAGAGGAGAGCTCTTGGTCGTCCACGTGGTCGTGACATTTTCATGATGTCCAACGATCGCAAAAAAGGCGAGACCGTTCATGAAGATACATTTAGAAAGTGGCCGTTTGCCAAAGACTTTTACATACACGGTAACAGCTCACGGCAAAGTTGATGATGTAAAGTGTGTCCCGTGCAGTGACCGCCAAGCGTAAGCTACGGGGTGCTTATCTAGCATCCTTGAAACAGTACATTGATGGCATCCATTATGTGAGCAGAATTGATTTTTTGTTTAATCTTAGGTAGGTTACCATAGGTCGCCATGGGTTACCTTATTTTCTTTCTGGTGCAACCTACCATGGGTTACCTAACACAATTTAGCGGGACCTACCATGGGTTACCATAGAAAATATTCATTCATACCCCTGCATCCTATAAACTTTTCTCATGAATAACTCAACCAACTTAACCTTAACCAACTGTGAAATAAATGAAGAAAGGCTGTGCAGGTATCTACAGAAAAGGGAGGTATACAAGCTTATCTCCCCTGTATCAAAATTGTCCAGGTGCAGAGAAAATGTATCAGTAGCCGCCTAATAAGAAAGTCAATCCCTCATGTGCTTTGAGGTTTGTTAAATTCCTTACATCAGGTTTCAATGTTCAATTAAGCCTAGCTCATTAGTATTGTATTATTATTCAGTATTTAATAGGGATATATCTGGTCTGACATCATTAATAGGTGTTCGTCAAATTAATTCACTTACCAGGTCATATTCCCTGGGTATGTAGATGAGAACAGTTGTCTGCCCCTTGTTAGTGGTCATCCACAGTTCGACATGAGCCATATTCCTGAAGCTCACTGTACGGAGAATTGAACCTTTGTGAGTGCTGACCCAGAGCTGACACTTCATATCATGGAACTGGAGTTCTACATTACGAGGATTCTGCGTCTCACCCAGCCATTCCATTGCTATAATATAATCATAAAAGGAACATTTTGTTCTGGTAAATTTGGTAAATATTAAATACCAGTACAATTACTGTTCATTTTCAGGCCTGTGATGTAATATTCTTTCAAAACCATTTTGTAGTTTATCATATAAAAGAAATGACATTTGGTATGGTGCATAGCCAGTCACTGACCATACATACATATGAAATGATTTTTGAGAGAGAAAGAATAAATTGGTCGTCAAGTGTGATTTGAACCCACGACCCCGGCTAAATGCACCGATGCTCTATTATCTATAGGTGCCTCAGGCTTGTTTCCACAATTATTTTGATAACACATACTGGGTTTCCTAAAACTGAAAATTGGGAAACCCTGATTTGGTGTTAACTATTCTGAATGAAAATAATTACACACTTCACCACATCACATGTTAACACTACGTTAATAGGAATCAGATTACCTGTTATCCATCCAGATGTGACGCGGACTAGTTTCTTCAGACGACTCGCCTGGCTACATTTTAAGGCTGCATTTGCGATTCTTCGTTTGATCCGGTAAATGATATAAGCAATCAAGCCACACACTGTAACGAAGAAAGTGAAAAATTACATTCAAGCAAATCAATAAGCTCAACACAAAATCTAAACTACAATAATCCCTTCACTTTGGAAGTTGGTTCAGGGTTGCAAAACTACAGTTTTTAAAGGAATAGACAACCTTTGATAAGCGTATATTGCAAATGAAAGAACAATTCCAGGAGTGTCCAAAACGATTTTTATTTCAATTTTGCAATTTTTTCCAACCGAATAAGAAGCCGTCAATGATAAATTCTGTGGCTTGTAAGGCGCCGCCATTACGGCAAGTTTAGTGACGTCACTGGGCCGCAGAACACTGCAGTGAACTGGGAGGAAACACAGTTTGCCATGCACTGGAATAATCGCAGCCCAATAGGCCAGCAGGTGTGCATGGATACATTCTTGTATTCTGTACCCTGTAAATACTGGCTAATGTTTGTACAATAACAATGATCTTATCCTTGTTGAGAAATCGGGGTTGATCTGTCGTCTAGACTGTCTAAGTGTCAAAAAAAACACAGCATCGAGTTGTCTGATAAAATATGCTTTCGTTATAGGCTAATACTTTTCAGCTGATCACTATACGCCAACATGCGTCAACATGCGTCAACATAATTCGGCAGTAACTCACTGAGATTGTTTAATGTAACCGAAATTGGGAATAATTCTGATTTCTGTGTTACCAATTCAAAGAATCGAGCCTCAACAAAGACCGGCACTCAGCCAGAAAACGAAACTAAATCTGCCTTAGCTGGAGGCTCATTTCTCCGGGAAAGATTGTCCGGAGATTTTTCTCACCGTTGAACTGTTACCGAAAGAAACTGTTCAGCATGACACGGCCGTTAAACACCCACCCAAATATCTAGCGTGCGAGAAAATTTACCTGAGAAAGTTTATGGAATAAATCCTTGTCAGCTAATGTCAGCACTTGCACATGTGCTTGTCTGATCGTTTCCTAACAGGACATCTCACAACAGAGCCGACTAAATGAAATCCGCGACCCGGCCGGCTTCTACGGTATATACATTGTACATCCTCGACCGATTTCTACGGTAGATCGTCTTCAATGGGCTCGAACACGCCTGACACTTCTTGTATCCCCCGACACTGCCCCCAAGCAGCGTAGATGAAAGCATGGTTTCGCCCAGCCAGCCATTGTCATCAGTCAGGTTAAAACTCCAGGAAATGCAAGGCGTCGGATACTTGGAAAAAGTTGAAAATCACTTGCTGCCATGTTTGCTCTCTGGCCCATTGACGTCATGAGCTAGTTGTCACATGAACATCACTCGGCCGCTCATTGGTTAAACCATAAAGATGGCATAAAGATGGTGGCTTCCTTCATTCAACACATCTGGTTATTTTCCCAATGTTTGGGAGTATTTTTCTTCGTTAGAAAGAATCTCAAAAATAGGGAAAAAATATTTTTGGGCACAGTTTGGATTGTTCTTTCAGTCGCAGTTTACGTTTGCCAAATGTTGTCTATTCCTTTAATAATTCTTATTACAAGCTTTGGTTTAAACAAATTTATTGCAAACACTGTTTACAATGGGGGCACAATGAGCCCAAGGCTCGTTAGCGTGTCCCCCTATAGGTATAATATGTGATACATGTTGTTTAAACGGATACATTGATAATATATAATGCAGAAGAGTCGGTACATTACTTCTTCGATTGCTTACTTCTGTAACAGACGTAAGTAGTGAGAAAAAAAAAAGAGAGATCCTGAAGGATCTTGGCGCCCACCATTGTCCGATAATTGTAAGCTAATGACAAGAGGATCTTTTTGTCCATTGTTACTGAGACGATTGAGTTGTAATTTTGTTTACAGAATTTCGAATCTGAGCGAAAAAGATCGAAAAAGCGACACTGGAAAACACCAAGATATAATCTTTCTAAGTTTCAGGAGTTTCAAGATTTCTAGAAACTGAACTTATGTCGGTTGTTATAGTACAAGAGAAATGAGCAAAGTTAGTCTGAAAGTGAATGTACATGTACGGAGGATCCTTCGTCTTCATTTTGTAGTATTTTTATTTTATTTATTTTTTTGCACGTGTCATCATTGGGTACTGGAAGCGAAGAAAAATCTCTTTGACACTTTGGCATACTTAAGATTTTATAATTTGGAACGAATGCTAATTCTGTTCTGTTTACTGGACTAGTTTGAGATATCTCTTTTAAGATACCATGCTCGAAAATAGTAAGATGGTACAATACTTAATACTGAAGGGATCCGGTCCGCGCAGTAATGTTGAAACTTCGAATTTGAAAGTGTCTGAATCTTGATTATTTCCCTTGGATCGAAACATGCAGTAGTTTACAGTTGTCGAGTTGTGACATTGTGTCACAAGAGTGACGTCCCTGCATGTAGCTGACCTGCCGGCAGACGAAAGGGTGGGGCAGTTCACTTGCAACTGCATGGACTAAAGAAAACTGATTTAAAATTTGACGAAATACATTTTAATTCCGAATTATTTTAACTCCTTGATATGGAAGGTGAAGATATGGATATTCTCTATAGTCAATATATAGAATATGCCCGACCCTTTAATCCATCGACTCTTGTGATGCAACGTCACAACTCGGGAATACCGTATTAATTGGATTTTCGAATCGGACTGGAAAAGGTATCTTGCACAACTAGGCCCCATGTGGGACCTGTGTACCAAATTTCAGAAAGATCCATGAAATGTTTCCTGAGAATTCAAGATAACAGTGTTTCAAGGGGAAATTCAAGATGGCCACCTGGCAGCCATATTGGATTTTTGAATCGGACCAAAAAAGGTATTTGAGGAAGATCCATGCAGTACTTCTTGAGAAATCAGGATAACAAAGTTTCATTGGGAAATCCAAGATGGGCGCCTGGTGGCCATATTGGATTTTCGAAACGGACCAGAAAAGGTATCTTGCACAACTAGGTGACATGGGGAACCTGTGTACCAAATTTGGAAAAGATCCATGCAGTAGTTCCTGAGAAATCGCGGTAACAAGAATTGTTTACGGACGGACTGACGGACTGACTGACTGACTGACGGACGACGGACCACGGACGAAAAGTGATTTGAACAGCCCACCATCTGGTGATGGTGGGCTAAAAATAGTGAGAGACAAACAAATGTGATAATATTATGAATATTTTGACTCTACACAGATGAATGTCAGCAAGAGAAAAGAAATGAGGGAGCACCATTTGTCGAGTGCACACTCGATGTGAGCAGCCTGCATGCAACAGTCGCGATGTGATTATGAACACTAAAATCGCTTAGTGTCTGTGATTGAATATCGATGTTTTTGGAAATTGTTTTGTCGTAAAACCCAAACAGTAGAGTGGGAATATCATACAGGGTGGGAAAATTAAAATCATTCAATATAATTGTATAGAGTTTTGCAAGGAACGAATGTCGTTGAATAAAAAAGAGGGGACAATGTAAGAAATAATGCTCGGCAGTTTCATTTGACAGCCCACAAATACATTTTGGGTCTGCTATTAAATGATTATTGAACAGATCTTGCTTCAGATTACTGCAACCATTTTTTATTCAACACAGGATTATATTATTTTCACGTGATCCGACATAATACCATAGCTTTGGAAGTTCAGTTCTGCTAAACTACACTATTGGATACTTTTGAGGTTCAGGGTCTGCCAAAATAGTTTCTGTGTATTCGTATTGCTAAACGTTTTTATGTATTCAAGTTTGAAGTTCAGGGTCTGACAAACTAAAACAATTGACAATTCCTTTTTACTGTATTTACTTTGTAAGTTCAGGATATGCCAAACTAACAACATATGATAATTCCTCTTTACTGTAATCAGACAGGCAAACTACTATTTCTGATAATTCCTTTTTACTATATTTGCTTTCAGCTTCTGACAAAATATAATTTATGATAATTTCCTTTTACTGTAGGAAAAGCTTTACTGTGCTTTGGAACTTCCAGGTCTGCCAAACTACAGTATTTGATTATTTCTTTTTATTGTATTCGTTTTGGAAGTTCAGGGTCTGTCTCCAAATACCACAGCATGTTAGACATCAAAGGATGACTGGCACAAAACAATAATTTCTGTACTTACAGTGAATTCCATATTGATTAACAAAATGGAGATGCATGAGCATTGTGCCAAAAAGCAAGACTTCAATGTTATTGAGATATTGTGTTCACAACATTTGTGAGACACACTGAAGGATGAATGGATGAAAAGCATTTCCATATAGTCCCCACTCACTCACATGGCAGGGGACATAATTCCTTGTATTCCCTTCAGAGGAAGTGGATCGAAGGGCCTTGTTTGTGTCAACAAAAGTATGTGGTATCACACTCCTCACTGTTCAATATTGGTATACACTCATGTACTTTGTTTCCTTTCCAGCATGAAACACAGGTAGGCTATATACTGTAAGGAAAGCCAAGTAAGATGCAGGATGGTGGTTGTCGATTTGCAGAGAAGTGAACTATAGCCGACTGATCAGAAGTGGAAATGTTTTTTTCACCAAAACCAAGAGCCTTATGTGCCTCAATATACACCTCTGCATACCTTTTGACTGAACAACCCCAACTTAACTGGCACAAATTATGAGTCTAGCTGGCTATGATACTTCATAAAATATTTTAAAAGTCTAATTTGACCTGAAAAAAGCCCTTTAGATATTTCTGGATGTGAAGAGATCATAATGATCATGTTAGTACTGTGTGATATACATTCTTAGAAACATTAATCAATAACTGTAGAATGTGAGGGATGCATGTATATACATGTCATCTGAAGCTGTGGGTTTGCAAATTCAGTAGACTGGCTCTCACTAAGTCATATTAAAACAGTACTATGCAGAATGTAAAGTAATTTGCCAATGGGGTGAGAGGAGGGGGATGCATGACCACATGTATAAGTAATTTGCCAATTGGGTGAGAGGAGGGGGATGGATGACCACATGTATAACGTAATTTGCCAATGGGGTGAGAGGAGGGGGATGCATGATAACATGTATAAAGTAATTTGCCAATGGGGTTAGAGGAGGGAGAGTCACCTCATGTATAAAGTATTTGCTAATGGGGTGAGAGGAGGAGGATGGATGACCACATGTATAAAGTAATTTGCCAATGGGGTGAGAGGAGGGGGATGCATGACCACATGTATAAAGTAATTTGCCAATGGGGCGAGAGGAGGGTGATGCATGACCACATGCCCTTTCTACACTACTCATCGCGCACTACTCATTGTGCATGCGCAGTCGACCTATTCTACCGTAGGGTGTAAGCCTGGCCCATGGAATCTCAGGTAGCAAAAACCTGAGGTCTCTCGCCCAATCCTATCCCGCGCCACACCTATGCGACCCACTGTGCAGTGAGTAAAGCGGAGGAGGAGGAGTAGGAGTCGGACACGCCACAGATTATACTAGGGAGATGTAATCAGCCTCAAAATGGATAGATTTTGTAAACTCTCCTCCATGCATTTTTTCAGCAGGGAAGATTACCAAAGCATGTATTATATTTGATGATAGTGGGATCGTCATATACAATGAATGCAGGAATATCTTGTCTCGCCATTGAGTGTGTGCTGTATGCGGAGAGGAAAATGACGTCACAGTGATGTAGCGACGCTCACAAATTTGAATGCTGCACAGCTGCAGCCATGGCATAACGTCATGGCTCGTGCCTACAGTTTGATAATGTCGCACAGCATACATTGGAAGAATGCACCATACGTGTATACGCTTGTTGACATGGCCGTGGAAAAATAAAAGGCATGCCATGGTGTTTATTTTTGAAGATCAATTCCTTCAATTTTCTCATGAATGGTAGAAATAAGTTTAGTTTTTTGTGGTCAAATGTGTTTCATTTTGTACCTGTTGTAACATATGTCACTTTCGCTGAGTTTGAGACATTGATTTCAGAACAAGATTTAACCTAGTGAATCTTTTGACCACTCCTTGGTCAGGCTCCATTGCATATTCACAATTTGAATGTTCCTTTATTTGTCTGACGATAGCGGAAATAACCTACATCTGGTGGATCTACTGACCTCTTAAAGTTGTCCTTGTATTGGTGATTCGCTCTAACAAATTTGGTCACTCCAGTAATTTTGGGAGAAGCTGCACTTGTCACGCTTGATTCGCATAAATATTGCAAAGAATTATAAGGAGTGCAGTGGTCAACTAATACCGACTGCCTACGTCAGACATCTTAATTTGAACCTAAAATTAGCACGTTTTTATTGACCGGTTACAAAACATGTTAGGGGTGAGTAAAAACTGTTATGGGTGACCAACTTTTAACAAACAACAATTACTTTGACCACTGGAGTGACTTCCCTAAAGGCAGGAATGTTATTGTTCAGTGGGTTATTGAACATTTCAGTCAAATTTACAGCGTTTATCATGAATCGTCTTCCCCGCCCACGTGTTGCTATGTCCATTGAATAGCTTGGATCCATGCACTTCCTTTTTGCTTTAAACATGTCAAACGGTTGAGTAGGCAAGCCAATCTGAACCTGAACGATGCCATCAGGTGACACTTCTGCTTTGATCTGCAAATATGGCAAGTGATGGTTCTATTGCCGGTCAAGCTGGACAGCCACTTTTTATGGCGAATGAAAATTAAATGTCCTATAGAGTACATGTAGCAGTCCTTGTATATCGGAGGACAAATATTGCGAGATGTATATATGGGATGGCACTGGAGGCCATATTGGGTCTAAGTACAAGGACAGGCCAGAAACCAATTTTGATGCTGTCGAAAACTAAAACTTCATTTTGGGGGAAAAAATTGTACTAAATTGGCAAAACAGTTTTCAGTTACCTTTATTAGCACTTACATAAGCTATTGAAACCTACTTCAGTAGTGATAATCCAATCCTTTTTTCCCTAATTCCATTTAAAACAGGAATTTGTCCACTCTCCCACCGTGTCGTTTTCATTGACTACACAGAGACTGTATCCATGTACGCGCACGAGAGAAATAGTCTCGAACCAAGTGTTCAGCTTTAAGCAATGTGTATAACTTCATTGCATTTCGACGAACAGTGCACCATATCACTCGGTTCGAGAGTATCAGATAAGATGATGGCAGCCATGTTGTAGGCGATGAAAACGATGACGTTCTATTTGACGTTCTATGTGGATTTATTAAAAAAGTATGAGATCTCAGACATGAATGTACACACCATTTCCTTTACAGGCAAATAAAGCATGATTGTGCCAAAACTTTCAGCGCAAATCTCAAAATTATGAACAATTGGGCCTAAAAGGTTTCTCCAAAAAAATTTGGTTTCCCACCTGGTCTTATCTATAGAGACCTCCCCCCTCCCCCCACCCCCAACCCACCCCCAACCCACCAAGGACTGCTGCCTGTGATATAGAGCACTTCTGTTTCTCCGAATGTATGGGCCACAAATATGTGATATTAATATCATATCACTCGAAAGTGGGTTGACGAGAAACCATGTCATGTTAAGTCAAGGTTAAATCACAGAAGTATGAACACACAGATTACTTACAGAAAGGTAGAATGCCGACACAAACCCAAATGATGATGAATGCCACTTCACTACCCTGGAAATAGTCATAGTCTTTGTGTGCAGGGCAGGCTTCCAATAGAGACCCATTCACAGCATCAAAATGACAGAATCTTCCTGCTGAGAAAAACGAATAAATGCAGAATAAAGTTAACATTAAACATGCAAAGACCTAAACATGGCCCATCAATAAACACAGAATAAAGTTAACATTAAATATGCAAAGACGTAAATATGGTCCAGGAAACCTGTTAATAATTCAATCAAATTGCACCACAAACATAATTCATATAAATGTAGTCTAATATATCTACATATAGTCTTTTTTTCATTGGAAAAATGACTGTTATCACTGTTGAAGGAATCTCTTCTGAGATTTAGGCTATGTCAATTGCTTTTGATTTTGTTTACATTCCATCACATGGATTCCCAGTGGAGTTGCGGTGTTAAAGGGAGATAACTACCCTTACCATCCCCCAACGTGAAGACATCATCCTGTAGTCTGTCAGTGGGGAATCTACCCACTTTTTTCATGATATCAACCAGGGTCAGTTTTCTGATTTCCTTGATTTCTTCCTTTGTAAATAATCTGACAGATAGAAAACATATCATGGAATGACATTGGAGTTTGTAATGGGATATCAATATGAATCCTCTTTGCTTATAATCCTCTGAGCCAGAGCAGTTCAAAGCATCATCGCGCTCTAATGGCAGCATAGATTACGTTGAGCCAATCAGACTATAGACACCACACAGTGACACTGAAGCAGAATATGATGTCATAGTCTAAGAGAGATAAGCAGACTAAATTCAGCTGAGCAGAATTTTTTGCTTGTTCAGATATGCATGGTTTTTGCTTCAACATTCACATACAATTTCTATCGGTTTATTCTTTCTTAAACCAAAATGTACTTTGGTCTACGAGAAAACACACATTAAAAAACAGAACTACAACTTTAAAATTTCACCTTTAGGTTCTAAATTTGACCAGTCAACCGGGATCATAATGATTATAGCAGATTATGCACTACTGTGGGAGTAAAAACGACATTTTGAGAGTCTGGGACAACTATTATTTGAAAGGAAATTGATCTTCCATAATGTTGCCCTGGGACAACCACTAATATCTTCAGGGCAACCTGGTGGTTGGCACAAATTCATCTAGATTAGTGCCAACCCAACATTATCACAAAGACATAGAGAACCAGTCTCATCAAAAGCTTACCCGTTGAGCTCATTTTCAAACCAGAAACGATCGCCATCACGAAGCCTGATGAACTGGTCCAGCAAGATGGTCCTGAAAAGTTCCCCAGGTCCATTCTCTGTTGTCTCCAACATTCCTCCCACAAACACATCCAACTGATCCATGTATGTCGTCCCATTATATGTCTCATCTAGGAAACTCTTCACCTATGTTGACATTTATGTTTCATCAAAACCATGCAGCATGCCAAATACACAGGTCAGACTGTGCCTTAGCATAAACAATCAGCTTATAATGATTTTTCAAAAACTATGGAAGTGAACATGTTTGGGGATATATTATTGTTCCAGTCAGATGTGCAGTTTGTGAATAATATATTTCAACCTAGCTGATAGCCTAGCATCAGTAAACAATCTGGAGATTATGAATTGATGACAGTTACCAAAAGAATTGTAATTTAATTTTAACAGAACTAATAATTTCCCCAGTTTTAGAGGCGAACAGAATATCCCACTGAATCATTTAATAGTTTGCAAATTGTGTTTCTAAAACGTTTTGAAGCAACTGGAAACTAGCAGCTGGATGACTACTGAATTTTTACCTCTTCAGATATATTGGGGTTGACTTCTTCCCAAGTTGCCCTTGTCTTCAAGCCAATATCTTCTCGTACTTTGTTGTACGTTGGAATGCCAAAATCACGGCCTTTCACTATCGTCAAGACAACATCGTCATGGCGAGAATAATGAAGGGGACCAAAGAAACTACCTGTGAGATGGAAGAAGAAGTATTCATAGATTGCAGCACTAAACAAGTTTAACAACTCATAACATCTCTTGTAATAAATACCTCACTCAATCGAATACCAATGTTACCAATACAAGATGTCAACTTGTCTAGACATTCAATTGAGGTCACATTGACATTATACCATTTACATCATTAGGGATGTTCAATGTTACACACCATCTGTATTATACCATTATGATGTCAAATGTTTCATCATTCATTTGAAAAAGAGCATGATTTATGAAGGATTTGGTTCGAACACCTCAAAAAATAAACATAAAAGGTATTTTTTGATGGATTCAGAAAACATTTTGCTCCAGAGTAAAATGTGATGCAGGTTTTGAGTTTTGAATAACAGCATCTTGAAGTAGTGTGATTTTGCAAAAGCATTGATTTTGAGGTGAAAATGGCATCTTAAAACTCTCTCTGAACATATGAAGATCAGTGATAACCAAAACCTACTTTAGCCATCAACTACTGTGATTATTCTGAGCAAACCTGATCTTGGTTTCCTTTCATAGAGTATAAGGTATAATGTGTTTTTCACCCCAAAATCAATACTTTCCTATGCTAAATAGAAAATCACTGAACAGCGCCATCTCCTTTTCCTTCTATGACTAATATTGGTTACCACAAATTGTGTATTCAAATATTGGAAGGGCAGTAAAGATGAGATCTGGTCTAGTGAATACTTGTGAAGAAACTCTGTAGCCCTCACCTCGAAGATCATATACAATATTTGTGTCTTCTCTCTCTGCAGGTTGAGATGCGAGGCCAAACAACAGTTCTTCCACACCAGTTTCGGATACCTTTAGATATTTCTGGATGTGAAGAGATCATAATGATATACATTCTTACAAACATTAATCAATAACTCTAGAATGTGGGGGGATGCATGCATATACATGTCCTCTGAAGCTGTGGGTTTGCAAATTCAGTAGACTGGCTCTCACCAAGTCATATTAAAACAGTAGAATGCAGAACGTAAAGTAATTTGCCAATGGGGTGAGAGGAGGGTGATGCATGACCACATGTATAGCCCTTTCTGAGGAGAAGGATATTGAACTCCCTTTACATAACTACTGCTATCTAGTGTTAGAGTATGAAAAGCTACTTATGCGAAGTAGTGACCTTGGTTTCGCTCTTACCAAAGGTTTCTGCGATTATTTAAATAATATATTGAGAAACTATTTCACAATCTTTTTTTAAGAAGTACTATTCTATTAAGGGGAATATCTTTTTTATATGCACTGATAGCTAATTTATACATTAGATCGTTAGAATAATTGAATATCTATTTACTCAAAATCAAATGAGAGTGCCTACACATGCAAACTTGCCCCCTCGTGGAACAATGGAGTCAAAATCCTTTCCGGATTACTCTATATGTATACATGCAATTACAGAATTGTAATATCACTCATATGAATAGTAGAAATGAGTTGCTCATATTGAATGAACTACCCAACTTTTCTTTTCTTTACTTAATACTTTTACATGCATGTTGAATAAACAGGTATACCTGTGAATTCCAGTAAGTATTACACAAGCGGATCTTTGATGAAGCAGTGCAGTTTTTCGTCTGTAAGTCTCTGCAATCAGATTAGTACAATCAGATGATGTGACATGATGAGAAAGTTACACATATCAACCTGAAACTATGAAGTCATGGAACAGGACTGAAAAAATACATCAATAACAGCAAGGAAGGGAACTTATCAAAATTAATTAGTTCATGTAAAATTAACAGAATAACTTCCTTGGTGTAGTTTTATCGGAGGAAAACAAGACTGGGATGAGTACAGTGAACTAAAAAACATGGTTGCTAATGGCAATAAAAATACAAAGTATGGTGAGGGTAACATTCACTAAATTCACGATTGTGGTGATCAGTTCAATGTTTCATCACCAATGTAAGCCAATGATTTAAAGCGCAAGTTTTCACTAAGTGTCAAGTATTCCATCACTTCAGTCGATTCTATGATATACATTTGTCTGGTTCGTGAGGGGAAATTATGCTGGATTGATCACAACATTTCTAGGTTAGATGTTTTCAAAGGATGCCAGGGAGGAGTCTTTCTGATATACATATCGGGTTGCAGCCCAATATTCAGTAAGCTCACCTACTGGTTCTGCCTTTGTATTTAATACAAAATCAAAGTCATCCTATAAATAATTTATTCTAAAGTAGATATTGCTTTATAGTACTACAGTTGGTGGATATATGTTGATAGGATCTTGCAAGCAACAATTATTTTGTCATTGACAATCTGGTGACTGAGGTTCTAATCACCAAATAGCTGTGGTAGCTCAGTTGGTATTGGCATTGCCAGTAGGACCATCATGGGAATGGGTTGGGCTGATGATCAAGTTATAGAATTGAGTGGCGGAGGTGATGGGGTGGTTCAAGCCAAAGGGAGAGAATGGGACACTGGAGATGATAATGGTGGTTCTTCATGATAGGGAGGAATGTGGTAGGAAGTGGGTTCACCAATGCCAGAACTAGCTTGTAGCTAGTGGGAATTCCCTGCAGGCCAGTTGGTACAGTGTTGGACTCATTAGTAAGTGTGAGGTCATTTCTTTCAACCCCAGTTGGGAACTCGGCCACTACATCATGGCTAATTTTAACAAAAGCATTACTTTTGACCCCTTGAACTTACCTGAAGATAATCTGTGAGGGAATCAGAGTTAGAATGTACTTCATGGCGACTGCATCAAACATCGCAGTCGCTCTGGGGTCAACTGAACTCCTGTATCCTAATACCAGAGAGATAAGACACATGTTTGAATAGCCAATTCTTGTATCTGCGCAGATAAATTGGATGAAATAGAACTACCATAGCTGTTTTGCCATGAACATCACATTTTCAAGGTGGTGGTAAATCATTCATAGAAAGGTTTCCAGCTCAAGATAATCTCTATACAACTTCTTCAACATGTTCAATAACGAAACGTAGATGAATTTATTGATGTATGGATAAATTCTTTCAATTATATAGATAAACAAAACAAAAACTCTGATTTTAAATGGTATAACAAACGAGAGATCCTGAAGGATCTTGGCGCCCACCATTGTCCGATAATTGTAAGCTAATGACTAGAGGATCTTTTTGTCCATTGTTACTAAGAACAGACAATTGATTTGTAATTTTGTTTACAGAATTTCGAATCCGAGTGAAAAAGATTGAAAAAGGCCACTGAAAAACACCAAGATATGATAATAAGTTTCAGGAGTTTCAAGATTTCTAGAAACTTTACTTATGTCGGTTGTTATAATACAAGAGAAATGAGCAAAGTTAGTCTGAAAGTGAATGTACATGTACCGAGGATCCTTCGCCTTTGTTTTGTAGTATTTTTTTTATTTATTTTTTTTGCACGTGTCATCATTGGGTACTGGAAGCGAAGACCAATCTCTTTGACACTTTGGCATGAGCTATGAAACATACTTCAGATTTTATAATTAGGAACGAATGCTAATTCTGTTCTGTTTCTTGGGCTATTTTGAGATATCTCTTTTAAGATACCATGCAGCTGCATGTTAATTATTGTGTTTGTAACTGTTTCTTATTCTATTCACTGTTGTCTGTCATCTTGTAATTGTACATGTATGTGTAATATGTCTGTTGGGAGAGGCGTTCAAATAGGCTCTGCCTGTTCGCCGATCCCTGTTTCCTGGTGAAATAAATATACTGTTTAAATCAAGATACCATGCTTGAAAATAGTAAGATGGTACAATAATGCTTAATACTGAAGGGATCCGGTCCGCGCAGTAATGTTGAAACTTCAAAAGTGCCTGGATCCTGATTATCTCCCTTGGATTGAAACATCCAGTAGTCTACAGTTGTCGAGTTGTGACATTGAGTCACAAGACAGGTCGGCATACGAAACGGTGGAGCAGTTCACTTGCTACTGCATGGACTAAAGAAGGCTGATTTAAAATTTGAAGAAATACATTTTAATTCAGAATTATTTGAACTCCTTGATATGAAAGGTGAAGGTACGGATATTCTCTCTAGTCAATATATAGAATATGCCCCACCGTTTGATCCGCCGACTCTTGTGATGCAACGTCACTTGAGAATACCAAATTAATTTGGAGCGTAACTTGGATTTTCGAATCGGACCAAAAAAGGTATCTTGCACTAATAGGCCCCATGTGAGACCTGTGTACCAAATTTCAGAAAAATCCATGAAATATTTCCCAAGAATTCACGGTAACAATGTTTCAAGGGGAAATTCAAGATGGCCACCTTGTGGCCATATTGGATCTTCGATTCGGACCGAAAAAGGTACCTTGCACAACTAGACCATAAGGGGAACCTGTGTACCAAATTTGAGAAAGATCCATGCAGTACTTCCTGAGAAATCACGATAACAAATTTGCATGGGAAAATCCAAGATGGTGGCCTGTTTTGCCATATTGAATTTTCGAATCGGACCAGAAAAGGTATCTTGTACAACTAGACGACAAGGTGAACCTGTGTACCTAATTTAACAAAGATCCATGCAGTAGTTCCTGAGAAATCGCAATAACAAAGTTTCATGGAGAAATCCCAGATGACCGCCTGATGGACATATTGGATTTTGGAATCGGACCAAAAAAGGTTTCTTGCACAACTGGACCCCAAGGGGAACATGTGTACCAAATTTGAGAAAGATCCATGAAGTAGTTCCTGAGAAATCGCGATAACAAGTTTTCATATGGGAATCCAAGATGGCTGCCTAGTGGCCATATTGGATTTCGGAATCGGACGAAAAAAGGTTTCTTGCACAACTAGACCCCAAGTTGTGGGGAACCTGTGTACACAATTCTGTGTACCAAATTTGAGAAAGATCCGTGCAGTAGTTCCTGAGAAAACGCGATAACAAGGTTTCATGGAGAAATCCAAGATGGTTGCCTGGTGGCCATATTGGATTTTCAAATCGGACCAAAAAAGGTTTCTTGCACAACTAGACCCCAAGGGGAACCTGCGTAACAAATTTGAGAAAGATCTATGCAGTTGTTCCTGAGAAATCATGATAACAAGGTTTTACGAGAAAAACCAAGATGGCTGCCTGGTGGCCATGGGGAAATCCAAGATGGCCACCCTGTGGCCATATTGGATTTTCGAATCGGACCAGAAAAGGTATCTGCACATCTAGACCCCAAGGGGAACCTGTGTACCAAATTTCAGAAAGATCCGTGCCGTAGTTCCTGAGAAATCCCGATAACAAGGTTTCATGGAGAAATCCAAGATGGCCGTGCTGTGGCCATATTGGATTTTCGAATCGGGCTAGAAAAGTTATCTGCACAACTAGACCCCAAGGGGAACATGTGTGCGAAATTTCAGAAAGATCCGTGCAGTAGTTCCCGAGAAATCGCGATAACAAGAATTGTTTACGGACGGACGACGGACTGACTGACGGACCACGGACGAAAGGCGATTTGAACAGCCACCAGATGGTGGGCTAAAAATCAACACACTCAGTTTTATTGATTTATTAATTCAACAGTTGCTTGAGTTGCTGTAAGCAAGACTAACCAGTTTTGTCGTAAGGAGGAATAAACTTGTCCACTTCTGTCTCATTCAGGTTCAATAGCTTGGGTAGCCAGTCATACAGGATGATTTTCTGTGGGTAGAATGTCGATAATATACTTAGTACTACAATAGGGTCACCGGGTGCAGTAAAATGTCATACGTATAACTAGACAGCAAACATTCACATAATATCCAGTCTTCATCACGATATAAATTAATAGATGAGCTTAACATTGGCAGGTGGGAAATCCCTCCCTCTATATTTAACACTCACCTTATATCTGCTCTATTGAATCACTCTCAAATCAAAATCACTCCATTTAATAAGCTCTATATAATATTATTTATCACCCGTGCCCAAGAAATCTAACTTTTTCTCTGCCCTGCAGATAATGCAGATATGAATTCATATTACATCCAGTATTTACCGATGGGTATAAGCGGTAGATACTTCATATAGGAAGCTATTGTCTGAGTCTTTGTCATGTTTGTGCAGCTGAAAAGGCTCAAGTCTAGACACATTGTTGTCCCCAGACTTGGGTATTGTATGCATTGTCTGGTGATTCTTACATGGAGTATGAACCGTATAAGCAGACATTATGAACTCATATTGTATCCAATATTTAGTGATGGGAATAAACAGACATTATGACTTCATTATTATATCCAGTATTTAGTGATGGAAATAAGCAAACATTATGAATTCATATTATATCCAGTATTTAGTAATGGGAATACTCAGATGTTAGGAATTCATATTATGTCCAGTATTTAGTGAGCAGTATGCAGACATTATGAATTCATATCATGTCCAGTGATTTAGTGATGGGAATATACAGATATTATGAATTCATATAATATCCAATACATAGTGATGAGAGTATGCAGACATTATGAATTCATATTATATCAAGTATAATTGTGACAACATCCAGACATAAGCTCATATTATATCTGATAACAAGAGCCCAAGGGGCTCCAATATACGCCCGTATATCTGGAATTACATTGGTCCAAATTTCAAGGTTGTTTAATAGCCTTGATTCCAATTGGTAGCTAGCAATCCAGAGAAAGGTCTACAATTTGCGCTCCTGAGAATGTAACATATATCACATGTTATATTGAATGATAAACTGAAATGAGCTTAACTCTTGGTAACTAGTTGACCTTGAAGCAAGAGCTGAGAGCTCACATGCATATCCCACACTGAAATCGACAATAGTCAAACACAAGAAAATAGTAGTTTTCCTGCAACTGGATTCCTTTCAGATGAGAGAATTTTTCATGAAGGAAGAAGAAAGTGATGAAGTAAACCTTTGTTCTTGAGTTAATAAACAGGTGTTAAGTTCATAAAGGACCCCTCTTTCTGTTAAATTATTAAATGTATGGTTTTTATTTCACAACAGTTTAACTAAATGTAGAGATTTCAAACATGGGAGACAACTCCACAGGACAATACCATGTACATGCAGGGGAAAGATCTTTGAATATTCCAACCTAACACATATAGTCAGCTAAACTTGATTCAGTTTTTGGAGACTGTGACCTTGACCTTTGACAAACTGTTCTCAAATGTATGGCTCCTCTTATGGCGAGAAAGGTATACTCAAAGTTTGGTACCAATCCATACCTTGAAACTAGAGATATCGCATGGAGAACAAATGTTAATGGATGAATGGACAGAACGCAACATCGCATTACACGACCTCGTCTTCGACAGGCATATGAAAATGTGACTTTTAATGATTTCTTGATTTTGGGGTCACTGACTTTGACATTTGACCTTGACCTAAATTTTGATACATGACACATCGTCTTCCCTCAATATATCAAAGGACACAAAAAATCATGATTTTTAATGATTTCCTGATTTTCGGGACACAGTGACCTTGATCTTTGACCTTGACCTAAATTTTGGTACATGGAAAACCATCTCCCCGTAATTTCTCAATGGACACAAAAAATCATGATTTTTAACAATTTCGCGATTTTGGGGTCACAGTGACCTTGACCTTTATCTACATTTTGGTATGTGACATATCGTGTCTCCGTAATGTATCTACTGACACAAAAAAAATGTTATTTTTAATAATTTCCTGATTTCGGGGTCACAGTGACCTTTGACCTTCGACCGTGACCTAATTTTTGGTATGCGACACTTAAAGTCTTCATTTCCGCCTATTGAATCCACTCACAAAAATTGGTAATTTTTAATGATTCCTGATTTTTAGGTCACACTGACCTTTGACCTCTGACTTCGATCTACATTTGGTATGCAACGCATCGCTCCCCCCTAGGGCATCCACTCACCAAAAATTAGAACTGCCCTTACCGAAATGCAAACTCTGGCAATGATATGGTAGCAATATGGCAATGATATGGTAAGAACTGGTAATACTCTGGCAATACATATGGTCACAAAACCAGATGATCTGGTTTGACTATGGTTCTATTTCTATGATCTGGTAACAATATGGTTTGGAAAGAACTTGTCATTTTTTTTACACACTACAACTGGTAATGATCTGGTTTGACAAGGACTTTGTTGTCAGCAGTTACATACACTGGCAATGATCTGGTTTGACAAGGACTTTGTTTGTCAGCACTTATTACATACACTGGTAATGATCTGGTTTGACAGGGACTTTGTTGTCCACACTCACATACACTGGCAATGATCTGGTTTGACAAGGACTTTGTTTGTCAGCACTTCTAACATACACTGGTAATGATCTGGTTTGCACATCAGAGCTCTGGTAATGATCTGGTTTGAAAAGGACTTTGTTTGTCAGCACACACAGACACTGGTAATGATCTGGTTTGAAAAGAACTTAAAGGTGAACTGAAAAGCTTTCCAATGTTCTGTTAAAATGTCATAAAACAAGAACTTCTATAGTTGTTACAAATAAGTGTGGTAATAGTTTTGTGGGTTATTGTTTTATTTTGGGTATATGAGAAGTCAAAACTTATACCACCAGAAAACGAGAGCCAGAACGTCATCGCTTGCCTCCCGTTGTTTTTGGAACGTCATGACGTTATAGTGGCCCTCGTTCATTCATCCGACGTAGTATGACGTCACATTTAAATAAAACTTGAATGAAGGAGACCACTATAACGTCATAACGTTCTACAAACCAAGAGAGACAAGCGATGCAAGTTTTCAAGACGGATTTATAACAGGATAACTTAAATATTGTTATTAGTACAATTTTGCAAAATATATTTGCCCAAAAACGTATAAAAGTTATGTCACATAAGACAAGATGTATATAAGCAACATCTTAGATAAAATTAAAAGCTTTGCAGTTCACCTTTAATGATTCAGACTGAAAGCCTATATAATTATCAAAAAGGATATACTCTGGTATTGATCTAGAAAGAATTGACTTAAACACTGGTCATCTCCCTTGAACATAGAGGGCGCTGCTAGTTTGAATTTCAACTGATTTTGGGGGGAAGCTGAGCTAAAGGTCTACATAAAATGTTGTGCAGTTTGAGATCAAATAATTCACAAAAAAGGTATGTAAATCCTGTACAGATCGTCTCATAGGGATTATGAAACTTCAGCTGGCATTCTACATAAAGCTTTTTTATAATTTTAACCCAATAGTTTATTAAAATACTGTAGTTAATTCAAAGCCCAAGCTATAACAACAACATGTCCATGGAAGAGCATATGTACTGCAATAGATTTAGTGCCAGTCATCGTATACAAGTTTTAACAAAGTGTACCATGCAAATTTAACGATTTAAGAAACTACCAGTGCACATGGCATGCATGTACAAATTATTCAGTATATGTTGGAGTATAATTACAACCTATATGGCCAGCAATGGATATTCAGGATTCTATTCTTTGACACAGATCATCCCCAGAGCATTACCAGAGCATTGCCAGAGCAATACCCTATCAGAACCAGATTAAAACCAGATCATCAAACCAGTGTATTACCAGAGCATTCGATCGTCAAACCAGAGCATTACCAGATCTATTGCCATATCGATACCCCATGTTCCAAAAACAGATCATTACCCCATCAAAACCAGATTAATACCAGATCACCTAACCAGAGTATTGCCAGAGCATTTTCCATATTGATACCAGATCATTGTCCCATTCTTCAAACCAGAGCATTACCAGATGTATTGCCATATCGATACCCCATGTTCCAAAAACAGATCATTGCCCCATCAAAACCAGATTAATACCAGATCACCTAACCAGAGTATTGCCAGATCATTTTCCATATTGATACCATATCACTCATACCATATCATTACCAGATCATTTCCATATTTATACCAGATCATTGCCATATTGATACCAGATCATTACCAGATCATTACCATATTGATACCATATCATTACCATATTGATACCAGATCATTGTCCCATTCTTCAAACCAGATCATTACCAGATGTATTGCCATATCGATACCCCATGTTCCAAAAACAGATCATTGCCCCATCAAAACCAGATTAATACCAGATCACCTAACCAGAGTATTGCCAGAGCATTTTCCATATTGATACCATATCACTTTTTACTCTGGCAATGATATGGTTTCAATATGGTTTTGATCTGGTTTTGATCTGGTAATGCTAGGGCAATTTTAGCATATTATGGTAAGGGTGTAGATAGAAAACTAAGAACGATCAATGATTTCCTGTTTTTTAGGCCAGTGACCTTTGACCTCTGACCTCAACCTTCATTTTGGTACGCGACACATCGTCTCCACTTGGCGTATCCACTCATCAAAAATTAGAACTGTAGATAGAAAACTGTACCAGATATAGACCGGACACGGGGGACGGACAAACGGACAGACAGACAGACAGACGGAAACCGCCATCACATAATACGTCCGCCTTTTGGGCGGGCGTATAAAAAGTGATGGGAATATGCAGACATTATAAATACATTTTTTCTTTTCAAACTTCATTTGATGTATATCCAGCTTTCATGAACAGCTGTCTACATATCAAAACAATCCCTAACTTCTGTGTACCTGAAGTGATGCAACAACCCATTTCCTGGCCGTGAAGAAAAGTTCATGGGGCGTCAGTTTAGGCTGTTCTTGCTGAAATCTCTCCACAAGTTTGTTATGCCAGCGGAAGAAAAGCAGAGAGAAGGAGAGAAGAGCTGGGTTTTCCTGGACGTGAGGGTCTCCCAAGGCTGGAAAAGTCACAATGAGGGAAATGTATATTCTTATTAGGTCACTCAACATATCTAACACGAAAACAACAATTTTTAATCTATATTGTTACAAGCATTCTTCATGAGCTGATAAAGATTCATGGAGAAGCTAAAAAATTGAGAATAATTTACTGTTTTAGATTACCGGTATACTGATTCATTTAGAATGATAACAAATGCACAGCCATTCAAAATTAAAAGATACAAAGGTACAAAATGAAAGGAAAATTTGAAATGCTGAATGAATCAATTGCTATATGGACCAGGTCCACCAGATGTTAGCTGTGAAAACACATTCAGTCTACCATTGCTTATGTACATGTCTCCGCTACTTCAGTTCAGACATATTAAATGGTACCAGTGTAAGACCACTTACTCCACAAGGATTCAGGGTTGACATATTTTCCCTCTGCTGTTGGGAGAGTGTCGAAGGGTAAGCGCATGGTATTGAGCTGTGGAAATTTCCCAAACTCATCACTGCTGGCCAGTTTCCCGGTCTCATATTCCCGTAAAAAATTGGCCCATATTTCACTATAGCCATAGATAAAACTTCCGTCTATGTAACTGGAGGCTTTGTTCACCTGAGGAATATACAGAGTGTTACGTAGCAAATAGAGGAGAACTTTATTTGAAATGGATGAGTAAATCTACTACCATAACACCTTTATCGAAATGGTACAAGAAGATATTGGGGGGAATTTGAGTAGTCACTCCTATTCTGGGATAATCAATATTTTAGCTAGATTTGAAGATGAAAGAAATGCTGAATTTTCAATTTTTGGGATTATATTTTTTACTGCCCAGGGCTTTATATCTCCCTAATTTGGGGACAGCCTCTATTCAGTGCAGCAAATTCTGAATGCCTATCATAGAAAATATTGAAAACAGGCAAATTTGGTAGGTTTTGACCTGAATATGATGATTCATTGATGCAAAATATCTCTGAACATTTCTAAACATTGATTTTCTATGCTGAACAATTTTTTTCCTTTTATATCCTCTCTAATTTGGGGAAATCTGTAATTTTGGCCTGATATTTAAGCATATGTAATTCAAAGCCTGATGTCCACCCCCTTATATATTTCAGTAAGTCACTCACCTGTTTACGTGGATTGTTAGGAGACTGTCCAGATGATTTGTCATACAATTTTCTCTCATATGGCATGAGCTTGTCCCCAGAATTCTTGGGATCAAAGTCTGGATCACCCGGAGGGACGGGGATGCTGATGATCTCCACAGGGCAGGTGGAATCATCTGTGTGAAGTATCTCGTATGACACAAGTTGACCTGGATAGACAGGGAAGAGTGAAACATGAGAAAATGAGGATAAAATAGAAATGAATGAAATGAGCTTTCGGAGATATTTGTTCAGTTCAATAAAGGATATAAGGATATAATGTGTTCTTGGAATATAGATGGAAAAATCTGTGAACTCGGAATAACTCATGGAGAAATTAACTTTCAATTTGTTTTTAGCACACAGTATATATATATACCATACTGGAATAAATGAAGAAAATCAACATCCAACTCCTGGTCATTTTGACAAGATTCAATATTTCATCTCATAATCATTTTGACAAGATTCAATATTTCATCTCATAAATAAGATATGCATAATTAAATCCAAATAAAACATGTCTAGTGTGGGACTATTTGATTTCACACGAACATGCTCTATATACTGGAATAGATGCAGAAAATCGGCAAAGTCCAGAAAAGTTGGAAAGATCATACATGTAAATATGATGGAAATTAACATTTCATATAGCTTATACATGTATATATGACATGCACATCTTCAAACAATGTTAAACACCTCTAGAAATTTTCAGAAGCTTCTGGTGAAAACTGTGGAAGCAGTTGAATGAAACAAAAGAAGTTTGAGAGACAGACAGACAGATAGATGGACAGGACAACAGTATAAGCTTCTCAGCATATTTTTTTATGCAGAGGCATAATAAAAATATCTGATCAATGGAGTGCTAGTAGATCTTGTAACAATTAAGTGTTTCTTCCACTGAATATGTAAAACGACAGCTAAAAGGGTGAAAAGATTTTTGAGCTGATGGTTATAAAGTTTATGGAAAAATTTCTAACATGTACATGTATGAAAATATTCATGAAAATGAACTCTAGCAACATAGATTCATTATGATATACCTGTACATCACATATACAGGCATTTTAATTTGAGGTGTGTGATCACAGAAGAGTCAATATTGACAAGGGTTAAACGATGGAAGACAGCAGGCTTCTAGTGCTACCCGGCGCATTATCCTGGGCTTAAAATGGAAATTAAGTCCACGGTATACAAGCACTCCCAGTTAACAGACCTACATGACGTACCAAAGAAGGCAAACAAAGCCGTCCTTCCATTTGCAGACACAGTTCCACCATTTCCTCGAAACACATTGTTACTAATATCCCGTGGATTGGGTCGTCTTACTCCGGGAGGTTGATATGTGAAGTCAAGATAACAGTTGGAGATGTTGTTGACTAGTGAACAGCCAGCTCTTCCCCATTCAGGATTTCCTAGGTTGTTGAATCGACCATCAAATCGTGGCCAGTGTTGACTAGCAACTGTAAAAAATAAATAAAAACAGTGGTTTGAAAATTTGTATCTAAATTCTTACAATTCAGTATACAGCTGTGTACATGTATCAATGGGAAAAAACTCATTTTGAAAAATGAGGCAGTTGGAATACTACATGTATATGAATGAGGCAGTTGGAATACTATATGAATGAGGCAGTTGGAATACTATATGAATGAGGCAGTTGGAATACTATATGAATGAGGCAGTTGGAATACTATATGAAAGTAATTTATGGCAAATCTTCTAATAATTCAATCACCCTAAAGTTTCATATATTTTGTGGACAAAATTCAGTCACAAATTTGACCACAATCTAAAATCCTTAAATAACAAAGAAACGTTTTTTTACTAAAAAACGAATTAATTTTTAGCTGAAAATTAATTCCATTGACCAACATGTACAGCTTAGCATTGGATGATATCTTTGTCTTTGTGATAATATTCATGAAATATAGGGCCATACAAACACACATGGATTATGGTTTCATAGAAGTTCAAAATTATTTACTCTCAGCTTTTGGCATTTCATTATAATCGAGCACTTTTTTCTAATTTGCAGCCGTTTTTCACAAAATTTTATATTGTTTTATCCGATACCACCATCGCTATTATGCTATTGAAGTTTTGCCAACTCTTTCATTGTTTCCTCATACAACATACATATTTGGGGATGGGAGTTTTTGGTAGAATTTTGCACCTGATCACCATGACCACAAGTGGCCAAACTGAACTGGAATCCATATGTATTTGTACATGGTGGTCAAAAACAGAAGGTGTACGGACATTTCCCCCAGTGGACATTTCCCCCATGGACATTTCCCCCAGTGGGCATTTCCCCCAGTGGATATTTCCCCCAGTGGACATTTCCCCCACCCTATATTTTTAGGTTATTTTGAACATAGTTTTTAAATAATTTGGCAATAACAATTTTTTTTTTCTATAAAAAGGATATAAGGATTTTGGAGTGTAGGAAAAGTCCCCCCCCCCCCGGAAAACTTCCCCCTGGAAAGATCCCCCCCCGGCAATAGTCCCTCCTGGAAAACTCCCCCCCCCTAGGAATTTCTCCCCCCCGGAAATTATCCCCCCCCCTATCATATATTAAGTGAAACTCAGAGAACAAAATATATGAAAAATGAACATTCATGGTTTATTAAAATATATACTGAAAACTAGACATATAGCGACAGTTCCCCTCCTCAATCAAATTTAATGGTAAACTCCTTCCAATAAATTAATTTTTAAATAAAACAGACATAATTTTACAAGTATATATCTTTATTAAGAGAATTTTTTTTTAAATTCCATATTAATAATAAATACAGGTTTTACTCATCAGAAAGATCAAAGGATAATATAAATAATAGATAATCCTTTCAGAAGTGGCAATGTTTACTCATTACTGCGATAATCTGATAAACAATGGAGGATGAAAACTGCTCATGGCTTTTATATCAAACATCCGGACACCGACAGCGAAAACGAGTGAAAAGAGCCACCAAAAATTCACAGGAAAGACTGCAGAAGATTTGTGTCGACCGCAGAGATGGTGTGAAAACGATCGCAGAGACACTTCAGTCCGTTGGTCGATGTATTAGGTACAAGTAAATTAATATATGCATATATATATATTATTACTGATTGTATATCATGGTGCTCATATATGTATGATTTACATATGATTCAATTGTAGTGCTATTGTAAATGTATGTGTGTGATCGCGATATGGGGGGGGGGGATAATTTCCGGGGGGGAGAAATTCCTAGGGGGAGTTTCAGGGGGACTATTTCCGGGGGAATCTTTCCAGGGGGAAGTTTTCCGGGGGGAACTTTTCCGTACCCCAGGATTTTCACATATATTCTGTGATAAATGAGTCAAATAGTGGTAAGATACTATACATATATATAGCAGTATTAAACAGTCTTATAGCACATTTTAAAACAATATAAAAGATGTATACATGGTATATAGCTTAACATTACCTGTTCGTAGGTCTGTGTCACGAAGCCATTTGATGAGAATAAAATTGAACTAAAGTGAAAACTGAGGTAAAAAACTTTTATTTTACCACTATGTGATATCTTTTCTTAAAATGTTAAAATATATAAGTACTATGTACATGAATATTATGTTATCACTATGTGATTCATTATATTGTTTAAAAATGTGCTATATAATATATGTGCTTTCTCGTAAAACTTGTAAAAATATGTGCTATATTGTTTTAAAATGTGCTATAAGACTGTATATTACTGCTATATACTGTGTATATGTATAATATCTTATCACTACTTGACTCTTTTATCGTAAAACATATGTGGAAATTCTTATATCCCTTTTATAGAAATAAAAAAATGTTTAAAAAAATTGTGCTTTTGTCAAATTATTTAAAAGTTATGTTCAAAATAACCTATGATATAGGGTGGGGGAAATGTCCACTGGGGGAAATGTCCATGGCGGAAATGTCCGCTGGGGGAAATGTCCACTGGGGGAAATGCCCTTGATTCAAAACAGAACTAGGTCTGTGCTCTCTCAGCAATCAATCTTTCTTTTTTTTTATTCTGTATGTGGTGCTTGCTACATGGTATGTATGGCTGCTTGCTTGTGTGTGTGAATGAGTATGCATGGTTGCTAAGGCTACCATCTAACCCAGCTAGACATTTTTCATCACAATTGCAACTAAGAATGGACACTTATTCATAAAGAAAAGGATAGAATATGTATGTTGCCATTGTTTACAATCGGGTCCCACTTCCTGAGTTGCAGGCAGAAAGCTCTTCGTATGAAGGGAGACAACTCTATTAACATGACAATTAACAGGAAATGGCACAGACGGTTCAGATTTATAATCGTGATTCAGCGTCATATACAGAGTTCGAAAGTTGTTTGATAACTACCTTTCCTATTTTTGACTGTTACAGGTTGAATTTTGTTTGTGGATCTCAGATATTTGTAGGATCTTCTACCCTTTCATTTGAGGATTATTGTTATGGAGCAGTTTGACCAAAGAGAAATTCGCTGTCTATACAGTTCAATAAGGTAACTTCCAAGGGTGATTTCTTTGTGAAATGGTCATATAATTCATTTTTATTTGTATTCAAATTGAACCATTTCATGTGAAATTTTCATCCACATCCTGTAATCCAATAGGAGATATTTAGGGAACACTGACTAGGAACATCATTTGAATTGAAAATTTTGTGTCATCTTCTTTGCCTGGACCTCAAAGGTGAACTGCAAAGGTTTTCATATTTCCCTATTTATATTCTTCGCGGGCTAGTTAATGATGGAAATATGAGCTCAAATACTCTGTTTGCTTTTATTTGAAGTATTTTTTCTCCTGGTAGCTTTTGAAAAGTGATTCAAAGTTAGCATCTCAAGCCCGGCCGATTTCAGAAATGAAATCCGCATCGCTTATCTGCCCTTGTTTGACGTTCGATTGTGACGTCACATCAGACCATCTTGCCAGGCGTCAATACTTGTAACGTTCAGTCTCCGGGCGGCTGGTCTGACGTGACGTCACAATCAAGGAAAGATAAGCGATGACGTTTTGCAAATCTGAATTCAGCTGTGCTAGGGAAACCAACTTTTAAAAAGATTCTAGCAGACAAGATAATTCAAATTAAACCAAGTGAAGTAGATAGAGTCCGGTATTTCTATCATTATTCAACCTATATAAAATGTGAAAAGGAGAATCTAAAAACCTTTGCATTTCACCTTTAATATTCATATGTAAGAGGAGATCACATATGAATATTAATGCAGGGCTCCCACTGACCCATAGCCAAAATATAGGGACATAAATTAATGGCCAAAATTTTGAGCAAATATAGGGATATAATGACCAAAATATAGGGCAAAAATATAAGACAAAATCCAGAAAACAGGGCATTTCGGTCACCAACAGGGATAATTACATAGGACATTATAATCTCATAGGATCAGTGTTTTTATCCAAAAACAACAAAAGACAATGGCCTCCACTCCCTCCCTTCAGCCGCACCTGTCACCACCAACATACCTGTTGTTTATTCAAATGCTCACATTAATTTTTTACCATCTCAGGCATTGAAAAGTCATTGATTATTTTCAAACTAACACAGCAGGAGGTCGCGTTGTTATTTTGGAGAATTTAAATAAGCCAGCTATTCGTGTATATGTATCGCAAGAAATACAAGGTCAGAGCTGCGCGAAAAAGCATGAATAATCCTGAAGATATAGGAATAATAGGGCAAAATCGGTCAAATTTGAGAAAATATAGGGTAGAATCACATATGTGGTGTGAGATGGATATGTATATGCAATCCAAATTCCCTGTGGGAAAAATAGGGGAGAGCAGAAAATAGCCAGTGAATGCCCTGGTAATATCAAAATATGAAATGATATTGACATCCAGTCCCATTTGTTTGTGTCCTTTTAATATGTTCGTATGTCCTTGTTTTAAACCTGTTTATATATATTGTACTCTACGTCATTTGTAACTGTTTGTACATATTTTAGCCGTCTGTGAGTATAATCTTAGTTAATAAATCTTATGGTCTTATACGTGGTACAGACGAGGCGCCAGTTCCGACTCACCAAAGTGAAATTTGCATTTGTTTCTGGAGGAAATGGTTTGATTGGCAAAATCATTATCTTGATCGCAGTACAATATAATATAATATAACATTCTTAATGAGAGGTGTCAGTCCCGACCCAGTCGCCAGTTCCGAGCCAGCCTCGTTTTGACATTGACCTCTGACCCAGATATAAACAAATGTCATCGTCAACATGATAACTTTTCCCCCAAAATAGGGTCCTAGCTGAATATTTCGTTTTGCATGTCTTCATCATATAAGTGAACATTTGGCGTTACAGAATGCGGGTTGGGGTGATAGTGATATGGTCGAGCTGATCATATTGGCAAGATATATTGGACATTGAAATAACTCTGATGGCTATTAAGCGTATACTGACTCGAAAATGATGTTAAATCAATGATACTTTTACTTATTTTACCTCTGAATAGCGGATTAAAGAGAAGAAATGCTAATCAGCACTCGAGTTACGATTTTATGTAGTGAGCACTGCATTCGCAAGACATTTTCATGCCATGGTACGACCCAGCTTGGCCATCAATGGATGATGGTGGTTCGGAACGGGCTCCGTCAGCTGATACCAACAGTGAGGCAGGTAGCCTTTAGAGTGACACTCTAGTGAATAAATTTATGATAGATACATAGTATCATATATGATAATTATATGTGGGAAACAAAATATCAAAACTTTAATCGGAAAGGCAGCAGCAGACGACACTGTTTTTTTTTACCAACGGCGGGTCATGGCGTTTGCACTTAGACTGATGACGTGCACTGTAGTCGAGTGAATGGAGTGGGTCTGCAAAGCTGTCTCCTAACAAAACCAGTGAATGCATAAAATTATAATTTAACATGCATGATTGGGAGGTTGACCAACCTACTTGAATGCACCAAATGTTTTATGATTTCGCATGATCATGGTTATGACAAGAAGCAATATTTTAGGAAGTGGGTCAAAACTGACACTGGGTCGGAACTGGCGATGTCACTGTACCATAAAACTACTAGACTGAGTACGGTATCGTAAGCCCCTGCATGTGGAGTCTGTTTTCTCCAACTTCGTACATTATGCACACAGGGGGTGTCTTCGTCGATTTTGTTGTTGTTGTGATTATATATACCCGGTATATATTTTTTTGCAAGAATATAATTATTTCCCACCTTTTCATACACCACTGTCCACAATGACAGTAGATGTCATAAAAATGCTTTATATATGCCCTAAATCGATCTACATACCTCTACTCTACTAGATTTTATCTCTAATAATGCTCGTTGATTTTTCGCCAAAAACTTAGTCCACGTCTGCTCATCCATTTAGTGTTGGTTGTCTGCAGACACCCAAATTACCCCTTGTACCGGGATTCGTGGCGAAAGTCAGTATACGTCTTTAACATGGAGTAACCACACTTGTTATAAGCCTTTTCGCGGTTACAAGAATCGGGGGTGATGACGGCCTTTTTTCTACGCTATAAAGAGATCATTTATCTCTCAAAATATGCAAGACTGCAAAATTGACATGCTTCCTAGTTTATTTTACATTGATTTCTCAAGTTTCATAACAATTTACCCAGTAGGGTTAGTAATAGCCCAGGAATGGCTGTAGTCTCGAATGGCTCTGTAATCGACTCACAGCCAAGGTTCCTCCTATAGACAATACATCCCACACATTGAACTTTGAATGACGTTGTCCAATATCCCAACTGCACACAAAATAAAACGGCAGCGAATAGTAATAAACTATACCTCATTTTCCTCTACATTGGTCCTTTTCGCCGCCTGTCAACTCTCAACACTTAATAATTCCTCGTTCTTGAGATATTATCTTTTAATCACGCCTTCACGGAGTTTTCTGACATATTTTGGTCTCGTATTTTGAATGTCTCCGTTAGCCACGCCCACGTACACGCGCATTCGTTGGACCGTCATCGACCTGACCTGAATAATTACGCATGCGCCACGGCTTGTTTTCAAAGAGACCGCCATCTCCGGCAAAGTCCGTGCAAGGGAAATTTACATCACCGACAGTTGAATGGCAGTCAGCTGAATATTCAAATCCCTGAGAATGTTGAACAATTGATGATAACTTATGAATGAGGGAATACCGAGAGTTCTAACTTGGAGGGAAGTGACAAAAGACTACAAGGAGAATAACGAGGTACATTTTATTATCACCAGCTACTGTGTTCTTGTATGTGCAGCCGTTAAATCTTCCGAAACACAGGCGTTTCGGAGGCCAAAACTTCGTGGACGAAATGTGACTGGAAGGAACTACAGCTGTGTAGGGAAGAACAGCCACGCCCACCTACACAGCAAAGGTTCTATAGCTAGGTTAGTAAAATCACCAGCAGATCAGTCCGTACACTGAGCTTCTTGTGTTAATCTAGCGGCACAAGAAGTGAAAGTATCACCTCTCCGATCCCAGAATGCAGTGCGTTTAACATGGTGTGACGAAAATGCCCATGACCTGGAGAATGTTATTTTCGTTCTATTCTAATGCTGACAGTGTAAATAGCATTGTGAATGGACCGACAATGGTGGATATTCGACTTACCTGTATTAACTGTGCGCTGAAACTTTCAGCGAGTGACGTGTAAATATCCCTGACACGCATCTTGCATCGAAACCGGGCGAGAGAAGTCGAACTCTGCTGATCTGACACGAAATCCAACACCGCCGGAGTCTATACTTTCGTTTTATGGGGGCTGCCATGTTTGGGCGCGCAAAGGATTATGGGAGCCAGAGCCTATATAAGACGCAGAGAAATGGACGTTCGGCATTCTGTCCCAGACGATCTGCGGGTGAACATCGTGCGGGATAGCACAGCGACAGGATCGCCGCAAATGCGCCGAATGTGCCGAAAGTGCCGAATTGACTGCCGAAACAGCGCCGAACCATCCGCCGAAGGGTTGGAAAGCCGAGAGCTAAGCCATAGCTTGGGGATAATAGATACTAACACGCACAGTATCTGATGACGAGACGAACCGCCAGACGGGGATAAAAGATACCAACACGCACAGTATCTGAAGACGAGATGTCCATCAACGGGGAATACAGAGCACCAAATATCCCACACTGCAGCCCATCACACAAATTCCATTTTACATGATTACATATATTTGCTCACATACAAGATCGTCGGCCTTAGGGACGGAATAGATCTAATCACACTCACCTACACTAGTTACCTACAGGCCTCGGCTACTCAGGTGACAGATTACACAAGCTTACATCCACTGCACATATTTACACTGCCGCAGGGCTCGAATTATGCTTGATATTACACTGTAAGGTAATAATACACCTCCGAGACCAGGGCATTATTACCACATATATATGCAGACAATCTGAGCCTATTAACTCATCCTTGGGTCAACGCCGTGAGGGCCGAAATCGGGTCGCCGAATTCGGGCCGCCGAATTCGTGAGGTCTGCCGAGCCGAAGACGGGTCGCCGAAATCGGGCCGCCGAAGATGTGAAGTCTGCCGAGCCGAAAGGGGTCGCCGCCGAATTCGGGTCGCCGAAGACGTGAGGTCTGCCGAGACGAAAGGGGCTGCCGCCGAAGACGCTGTGGTGTGCCGTACGGGCCGACGCCGCCCAAGGGCTACTGCTAGGAGAGGCAGTGATACGGAGAGGATTCCAGAGACGATTAATAACGCTTAGATGAACTGGGCCGTGTAACCTTAGACACGGTAGACGTTCCATACAGTCCGGGGCTACGCCTACGACCGGAGAGGAACCAGAGACGCCGTACCATACCACGACGAGAGCCAGTCTGGACGAGACTGGGCCGTGACGCGTCATAGATAGGGTCTCATGTATATATTGTATATATTGTATATTATTAGTCTTTCTCTTTAAGATAAAGATAACACTTAACGATAACTACCTCTAGAGTAGGGATCTTTATTACAGGTATTGTGCGCGTACAGAGCTGTGTACATTGCAGAATACAAAATTATTACTTTATTATTGACTTGGTTGTTTCTACAGGTCCCTCCCATCCTACCTCCTCGATCCAGACAAGGTGACAGGTTGAATGATACGTATTCAAAAGCTTACCCGTCCTGTGGAGGTCCGGACCTCGGTGGAACGGCGCTGGTCAGACCACTATATATTATGCCTGCTGTAAACGGTGGACGGTGGACTGAATTAGGCTAATCGGATTATAAAGGCGCATGGTCGATCGTCTAGCCTCGCCAGGGTCCGGTTATTTGACGGCGGTGTTAATAAATATATACGATTACTCCCCGTAGTTAGACCGAGACGGAGACTGTTCGCGCGACTGAACAATTAAATAAAAAACGGACAAGTGAAGTAATTTTCACATTCTTTTTGCGTAGACCTTTTTCCTAAATATTGGAGGGCACTATGAGCACATTTTATTTCTGAATAAAGTAATACTGAATATATTATTATGAATGTGTTCATAATTTTTAAATGCTTGGAAGTGTTATCGTTGGTGCACATTTATCATTATTGCATTATACCGGTACCTACTTGCAAGTTTCGTTTTGTGTGCGTCAATTGTCATTGTTATTTGTTTCCATCTCTGGTGCATGTTTTAAGGTTTAAAATCTATATATCTATAAGGTTATTTTAGTTTTTCTATTCTCCCCCCGCCCCTCACGTCACCGATATCATTCGTATCATACATTTAAAGATTTCAAAAGCATTTCATATCCAGGCTGCTGTCCACCGTTTTCATAAAAAAATATAAATTATCAAAGAAAAATAAAGCACTAAATTATATCGACAGTTTTTTTCATATTATTATATGATATGAGCTGTCTGTCCAGTGCCGAGTGTTTACCATAATTTCGCATCTCCCGTAGTGTATTACTGACGCGGTCTGTGCAGGGCCGTTAGTATCAAGAAACCTTACTTAGCCAAAGACTTCCGGCCCCTGGAGGTCCGGTCTGCCGAGTTCCTTAATCAGTTTCTGTATGAAATCCTTGTATTATCCTTCCACAATATTCAGTGAAATTCAGTTGAACACGAAACAAATGTTGGCATATATATATTTTTAAAAATATTTTTTAAGCGAACACAAAACTAATATATACATATTTTTTCATATCATTATATGATATGAGCTGTCTGTCCAGTGCCGAGTGTTTACCATAATTTCGCATCTCCTTTCTGTATGAAATCCTTGTATGTCCTTCCACAATATTCAGTGAAATTCAGTTCAACACAAAACAAATGTGGGCATTTTTTAAATATTTTTTAAGCGAACACAAAACAATTATATAAATATTGTTTTCTCCGAATTTCAGATGACAATATATACATCGAAAATATTTCTGAAATATCGAACCATATTTCACGTCAGTAACTTGATTAAAATCATTCATTCAATAGGCTGTATGTTAAGAAATGCATGATAACACAATTTCGCTATTCTCCCAGGATAATTTCTTCACTAACATTACAGGTTTATATTTACGTGCATTATTCATTATACTTTTACATATATTTTGAGTATATCCCTCGTCTCGTCAAATGTAACAGTGTTCATGAACACAGACTGTCTGTCTAGACATCTACTATATGATTGACAGACACGTAAAAGACAGATTTGTTGAATCAATTAAAATAAACCATTGGGGGCAGGTTATGAATAGACCCCCGGGAACAAGAGTCAGTTTTTTTTAGGGAGATAGTGGCAGTCTAATACCCAATCTGACGGATAGAAAGCGCTATATAATATATTGGCAAATAAACATTACCCCCAAAAAATTAAATTATTATTCAATTCAATGTTGTAATTAAACAATACATTTTGTTAAATAAAAAGTATATATTTTATATGTTTATGTTTTCCGTCACGATATTTGTTTTAAAATATACTTTGAGAAAGTGAAGACGAAATAAATACATCATTTTGCGAGTGTTTATATAATTGACACTTCAGCATAATTATTTCAGTCAAATATTGAGAACATCCGTATTCAAACATTCATGTTATGAAATTCCAATGTATAAATGATGATGCAAACGATAATTTTTTCCCCAAGTGTCCGTAAAAATCAATAGTTAATCACTGCCAAAACACAAGCCTTGTCCGTAACAGTAAATGAGTTGTCTCCCCGGGGCTTCTTCAAAGCTCATGATCGAGAGGCGGAGCTACGGAACTTCCAGGGTCACTCCCGAAAAATATCCAAGCTTACGTTCCGCTATTATCTCATCTGGCCCCGACAAATCGGCCCCGCGGGTCAGATATCAAACTGTGTGATGACATGAGCCCTCAATTTCCCTCGTATTATGTATAGGAGTCCCACCAGCACCGTCCCAGGGAGTACCGGTCTGGTCAGGTCCGTATATATAGCGGTAAGGTTTTGAACACTGTTGGGTTGAATCGGACCTTCCTCGTTGGCCAATTCCAGTCATACGAGACTGCGTTCACATCAGCCTGACAATTTGTCACAGGGGCCTGAGACCAGGCCGCCTCAAGTCTCGTGTACACCGCAAAGATAGACGTTTTCTGACCGCTCGAACGTCACAATGGTGTTGTTGTTGTTAATTTGTAACCGCGAAAAGGAGTATTAGAGATGGAGATCTAGTAGAGGAGGGGTAACCGTATGTAGATCGATTTAGGGCGTATATAAAGCATTTTCATGACATCTACTGTCATTGTGGTGTATGAAAAGGTGGGAAATAATTATATTCTTGCAGATATATATATATATATATAATCACAACAACAACAACATCGGCGATCCTTGATCCTTGATCCAAGTGCCGATGGCACGCGAAACTCTAGTATAACTACGAAACACTCTTGTACTACACACACTAGTAAGTCCACATCCGTACTATTGTAAATAGATGGGTTTGGATCGGAAGGGCGAAGACACCCCCTGCCACTCAAGTCACCAGTATCATTACATTATGCAGTATGAAAGGAGATGCTCGGTGGTTTCGTCGACTGATTCACAGTCGCTTTTTTGGCAAAAATACTGTCAAACCTGGACTTGCATGACCGGAGAAATCATGTCCGATCCCGGGAACAAAAAACTCGCCACAACATTTTCTCCAATCTCGCGTTCGGCAAGTGTCAGTTTTCGCAGCTCAAGTGAGTTCGGGGCTAGATTGCATTTTCCCGCCAAAATTGTATACTCGCGCGCCTTCTGATGGGAGGTCACTCTCAAAATTTTACCTTCAGCACGATACCGTCAGCACGGGTCCGTCGACTAACAAGCTTTTCTTTATATGCTTTTAAGAGTGAGTGTACGCTATCGGGAGTATACTGGAGTCGCAATGTCAGTAAACTTAGATATAATATCACCGAATACCATGACCTAGAATACCTAGACACAATCGATTGTAGTTCCTGGACTAAGTATATTTCTAATCTCCTCGATACCTGTGGATTCAAATATGTGTTCAATGAGCAATTTCCTACAACGAACGTCGAGATTGGTTGCATTGTGCAGCGTCTTAAGGACATTGAAATGCAGGAAACTATTTCATATATTCAGTCATCTGACAAGCTTACTGTCTTATCTTCAGTGTCTAGCCTGTTTTGTAGACCAATTTATCCCGACGTCTTAGCTAATAGACAATATAGAAGTGTTATTTGCAAATACAGAATAAGTGCACACAGGTTGGAAGTTGAACGCGGTCGATACCAACAGTTAAATAGGAGTGACCGACTTTGTAAACAGTGTCCAAGTAATGTCATTGAGAGTGAACATCATTTTATTCTGACCTGTCCTAAATATATTACACTGAGAAAAAACTTTTTCGAATCAATTTCTAATCTGGGTACCAACTTCCATTCTCTAAGTAACACAGCGAAGCTTAAATTTATTCTGGGAAACCGCTGCACAGATACGCTTATTAAAACTGCCAAATTCTTGCTTGCTTGCGAAAAGCTGCGAGATCAATAAAGTCATTCATGCAGTGTGAAATATCTGGATCATATCAAGCTAATAGTATATATACATGTGTCAGATTGATAGGGCCTAAGGTTATTGAATTATGTCAGCTTTGCGTCATGTGAATATTGCTTTTATTCCTCTTGTATTCATCTTGTCATGTTTGGCAACTTGTTCTTCTTATTTGTATGACTATATTACCAGTCTGCTGACTGCGTTGATGTGTCAATAAAAAAGTTCTATAAGTTCTATGATGGCAGTTCCCACAGAGTTATTGCTGTTATAATATTACGTTAGTGACAAACATGTCACTCTCCCGTCTAGCTCCGGTGTAGCCTTGTTCTATACTACGTCAGAACACGTAGTATCTAGAACAAGGCATCTTCATTTTATCCAGCCAATTTCTACGTTTTCACTTCGAAGTGGGAACGTAGAAATTGGCTGGATAAAATGAAGATGGAACAAGGCGGATACATGTCATTTCGTACCCAAACCGAATCGACCCTAACCGTTTCGTACCCAGTCGTTTTCGTACCCTAACCTTTTCGTACCCAGACGTTTTCGTACCCAAACGTTTTTATGGTTGGCCATCCCTGCCAGAATTCGTCATTTAGAGGCTGCCTCTAAATAATATATACCATGGTATAAAATGCCAAGCCTGCCATAATTCGTATTTAGAGGCTGCCTCTAATTATTTTGCACCATGGTATAAAATGCCGAGCCTGCCATAATTCCTATTTAGAGGATGCCTGTAAATCGCCAAGCCTGCCACAATTCGTATTTAGAGGCTGCCTGTAAATAATATATACCATGGTATAAAATGCCGAGCCTGCCATAATTCGTATTTAGATGCTGCCTCTAATTATTTTGTACCATGGTATAAAATCGTCAAGCCTGCCATAATTCCCATTTAGAGGATGCCTCTAATTCATTTTAGCCGTAAGTCATAAACAACTCGATGTCATATCAAGAATATTAAATTTGACCAATGAGTAAACTTGTAACAAGCGTAGAGATATCGAACCAAATTTGTGAAAGCGCACATCATTGGTGGAAGTAATAAGAAGGCGAAAATTTACGACTTACGGCTAAAATGAATTGGAGGCATCCTCTAAATAGGAATTATGGCAGGCTTGGCGATTTTATACCATGGTACAAAATAATTAGAGGCAGCCTCTAAATACGAATTATGGCAGGCTCGGCATACCATGGTACAAAATAATTAGAGGCAGCCTCTAAATACGAATTGTGGCAGGCTTGGCGATTTAGAGGCATCCTCTAAATAGGAATTATGGCAGGCTTGGCATTTTATACCATGGTACAAAATACTTAGAGGCAGCCTCTAAATACGAATTATGGCAGGCTTGGCATTTTATACCATGGTATATATTATTTAGAGGCAGCCTCTAAATGACGAATTCTGGCAGGGATGGCCAACCATACGTTTTCGTACCATATCTTATATCAGTTATCTTATATCATAAACTATATTGCCAGACAGCTGAGTGTCTGCATAATGATTGTAGAAATTATGCAGTAACTTATAGAAGAATAATTAAGAAATATTAGACAAAAAATACACATAACTTACGAAGACTACTGCATCGACGACTCAACTTGGCATACCGGCAGCACAGTGCCTTCTGTAGGCGGGATATCTCCCGTCCAGGACGTCTTCGAAATAAGCGCTTGTCTAATTTGCTTTTTTTCTGCGTTGTTCAAATCTGGTTATTCTATTCTAATTCTCTCTTTATTAACATGCAGTACCCAAGGATGATAACACCTTTTCATAATGAGAAAACAGTGATCGGGTAATCACACGGATTAAATCTAGTCCGTGATGGAATCATCAAAATTTCGCAAGAGTGTGTATATATTGAATCTTCTCGGTATAAAAGTGTTATATTAATTACGGTACACATTCCCCCCGCCCCCCAAAAAATACTTCTAGGAGTTATCATTTTTAATTATAAAATTAAGAACTGTTATTTTGTCAATATAGGCCTTTCCTGTTGAATGCATATTTTTGTAAAGCGAAAAACCCCAGTATGCTGATATATGGCCCGGGGACGGCGGGGGGGGGGTATATAATATCACGGAATGTTCACCTGATTTACCATCTTGATTTACCGAGATTGATCTAACACATAAATGTTTGATACTAAATATCGAAATGTACTAGCAGAATGCACCAGAACGCGTCGTTTTGCATCTGGAAAAATTCCCAGAATGGACGTCTCTATTATGTCTGATAAAGTCGATAAAAATAGAAAATGAAGCCGGAAGCAACCGTTTCTCTTATAGATTTTGAAGAAATCCTGGCAGAGGAATTCATGCCGTCCAAAACCTATAATCGGGGATTGAGTTCCGCATCTAACACCTTTTTACGTCAGTTATGCAGAAGTTTTTACATATCGGAAATATGCTGTCAAAAACACGCCAGAGAGCATCATTTTATATCTGGATTTTTTTTTTCATCACCAGATGGTGGGCTGTTCAAATCATCTTTCGTCCGTGGTCCGTCGTCCGTCCGTCGTCCATCGTCAGTCCGTCCGTAAACAATTCTTGTTATCGCGATTTCTCAGGAACTGCTGCATGGATCTTTCTCAAATTTGGTACACAGGTTCCCCTTGGGGTGTAGTTGTGCAAGATACCTTTTCTGGTCCGATTTGAAAATCCAATATGGTCACCAGGCCGCCATCTTGGATTTCCCCATGAAACAGTTATCGCGATTTCTCAGGAACTATTGCATGGATCTTTCTCAAATTTGGTACACAAGTTCCCCTTGGGGTCTAGTTGTGCAAGATACCCTTTTCGTCCCGATTCGAAAATCCAATATGGCCACCAGGCAGTCATCTTGGATTTCCCCATGAAACCTTGTTATCGCGATTTCTCAGGAACTACTCCATGGATCTTTCTCAAATTTGGTACACAGGTTTTCCTTGGGGTCTAGTTGTGCAAGATACCGTTTCTGGTCCGATTCGAAAATCCAATATGGCCACCATTTGGCCATCTTTGATCTCCCCATTAAACTTTATCGCGATTTCACAGGAACTACTGTATGGATTTCTCTCAAATTTGGTACACAGGTTCCCCTTGGGGTCTAGTTGTGCAAGATACATGTACCTTTTTGGACCGATTTGAAAATTCAATATGGCCACCAGGCGGCCATCTTGGATTTCCCCATGAAACTTTGTTATCAGGATTTCTCAGGAACTACTGCATGGATCTTTCTCAAATTTGATACGCAGGTTCACCTTGGGGTCTAGTTGTGCAAGATACCTTTTCTGGTCTGATTCGAAAATCCAATATGGCCACCAGGCGGCCATCTTGGATTTCCTCATGAAACTTTGCTATCGTGATTTCTCAGGAACTACTCCATGGATCTTTCTCAAATTTGGTACACATGTTTTCCTTGGGGTCTAGTTGTGCAAGATACCTTTACTGGTTTGATTCGAAAATCCAATATGGTCACCAGGCGACCATCTTTGATCTCCCCATTAAACTTTATCGCGATTTCACAGGAACTACTGCATGGATCGTTCTCAAATTTGGTACACAGGTTCCCCTTGGGGTCTAGTTGTGCAAGATAAATGTACCTTTTCTGGTCCGATTTGAAAATTCAATATGGCCACCAGGCGGCCAGCTTGGATTTCCCCATGAAACTTTGTATGGATCTTTCTCAAATTTGATACGCAGGTTCACCTTGGGGGCTAGTTGTGCAAGATACCTTTTCTGGTCTGATTCGAAAATCCAATATGGCCACCAGGCGGCCATCTTGGATTTCCTCATGAAACTTTGTTATCGTGATTTCTCAGGAAGTACTGCATGGATCTTTCTCAAATTTGGTACACAGGTTCCCATTGGGGGTCTAGTTGTGCAAGATACATTTTCTGGTCTGATTCGAAAATCCGATATGGCCACCAGGCGACCATCTTGGATTTCCCCATGAAACATTGTTATCGCGATTTCTCAGGAACTACTGCATGGATCTTTCTCAAATTTGATATGCAGGTTCACCTTGGGGTCTAGTTGTGCAAGATACCTTTTTCGGTCCGATTCGAAAATCCAATATGGCCGCCAGGGGGCCATCTTGAATTTCCCCTGAAACTACTTCATGGATCTTTCTGAAAATTGGTACACAGGTCCCACATGGGGCCTAGTTGTGCAAGATACCGGATTTGATCTGGTTTACTTTAGTCTATGCCGTCGCAAGTTGTGTACCATCTCACTATTTTCGAGCATGGTATCTTAAAAGAGATATCTCAAACTAGCCCAGTAAACAGAACAGAATTAACATTCGTTCCTAATTATAAAATCTTAGGTAGTATGTTTCATAGCTCATGCCAAACTGTCAAAGATATTTGTGTTTGCTTCCAGTACCCAATGATGACATGTGCAAAAAAAACCTACAATACTACAAAACGAAGACGAAGGATCCTCCGGACATTCACTTTCAGACTAACTTTGCTCTCACTTGTACTATAACAACCGACATCAAGTACAGTTTCAAGAAATCTTGAAATTTCTGAAACTAAAAAAGATAATATCCTGTTGTTTTCCAGTATCCTTTTTTCGATCTTTTTCACTTAAATTCGAAATTTTGCAAACAAAATTACAAATCAATCGTTTGTTCTCAGTAACAATGGACAAAAAGATCCTCTTGTCATTAGCTTACAATTATCGGACAATGGTGGGCGCCAAGATTCTTCAGGATTTAGTTTTCAAATCTCGGGAAACGGAAGGCCCCTGACCCGATTATGTGCAAGAAAGCGAGTTCCACATATAGATATTTCTCTACACACTTATATACCACTTTACTGTACAACGATCTTGAAGTAAAAACCCTTCTGTCCAAAGGGACCGGGTCTTTGTCCAGCAATTTTATATGGATCAGGAGGTCGGCATACTGCTGACGTAAAGCCCGTCGTAGTCTGGGTGCCAATGTGTTATGGGCTAAAATTGCAGCTTCCTCTTTCGAATACCCCTTGCGGTGAAACTTGTTTCCTGTGGCTTCCATACTTTCTTTGAACAAATCCTTCCATAGCCTCGAATTCACATTATGTTCATTCCCTTGTACGGGTTTGAGTTGGTCCTTCACGGTTGGGTGAAATTCCGGGACTGATGGTATGAAGGGGACCCGCTGTATGGGGGCGGTTTGCTGTTGCTCTGCCAGACGTGGATTCGGTGGATGGTGTAGGAGTATATGATGTTGCAGTGATGCCTCACCGGTTAACAGATGGGTCGTCAGCCGGTGATCTTCGGGGGTATGGGCTTTTAAATCTACGAACAGGTAGCCGTACGGACGACTTGTCGTCCCTTGAAACGCCTGCATGAAATGGTCGATGTTCTGAGGATAAATTCAACTACCAAACACGCGGATTTGTGCTCTGTCGATGGGGTTGGATAACAACACAAAGTATATCAAGGCAATATCTCTGGACGTCTTCCCTCGAGAAAAGAGATTCTGAGTCAAATAGATGACGGACAGATTGCGATGGTGGGCGATTTTGGAATTGTCCTTGGCTCCACTCATCAGGTCATCGAGCACTACCACATTGGTCTGCTCGGAATCGAAGTAATACGGTTCGTCTATGTCGTGAGGAATTCCTGGGACGAAACTCACATTCTGTAATCGCGTAGTTTCGTACGCGGACTGCCATTGGCTACAATACCATACAACGTGTGTCGGAGCTGGGGTTGCCACATCTTCCTCTAAGAACTTCATCACCCAGGACGTCTTTCCACACCCCGTAGGCCCGCTCACCGTCATCGTATAGGGATGTTCTACTCTACTTGGTGGACCTATAGCGGGACTCGATGGTGTCTCTTGTCTATGCATTAGACGCATATGTCTGGGCATATAGTCGCGACGAGAGTGCCTTCTGACAGAACGGACATGTACTCGACATGGTACACGGTCCGAGAGTGGATACAGACTGAGGCTAATGGTGTACAAACGACCTTATATGACCGCTCACTCACTCATTCATTCACTCCCTCACTCACTCACTCACTCACCATCGTTAGTGCGTCAAGATGGGCGTTGTGCATGACTCACTCACTCACTCACTCACTCACTCACTCACTCTGGGAGTTCATTTGGACCATTTTGGCCCCATCAGCCCAAAGACCAAGTACATATTTTGGTCTAGGTTAAGAGCGGACATTCCAGCACAAAATTTTGACGAGGAAGGAAAATGGCAAGTTACAAGAGCAACAGGTGGAGTGAAAAAACTATAGAGTTCGAGGTGTGGGGTAAAGATGAGGAAGACGGGGAGTGGAGACTCGTCCAATACCTATAGAGTATGTTTATTACTATAAGTTCCATGGTTTCATGTGGTTTTTTTTCGTACCAATACGGTTTCTCGCTGTATGGAGACACTGGGAGTTCCCCACTGCCAATTTAACATGGGCAAATAGATGGCAATATTGTCGGGGACCATCCTCTATACATGGATGCTTCGGCAAGGCAGATACAGACTATATATTGTCCCGGGAAGGGCCGGGCATTGCCGATCGCAGAGGGGGAAAACCCGGATGTTGAAGAGTAGCTGGATGTTCACGAATGTTCCATAGTCCCCGGATGTAAGATGAGGTCCCGGATGTTCAAGGTCAGTACATGCATTCCATACATATCCCCCGGGTCCAACATGTTGAAGGTCAGTACATGCATTCCATACATATCCCCCGGGTCCAACATATTGAAGGTCAGTACATGTGACCTTGAGCTGGTGGCGCCACCTCTCGGAATCAAGAGTTACCTCCCCCGGCAAAATAAGGCTTTAGATGCCCTTTATATACCACTTACCCTATTACTTCCACTTCAAAAAAAAGCTTTCACGTTTATACATAAGTCTAAAAAATAGTTATTAAAAATCGGAAATGCTGTCAAAATGCACATGAACCACCATTTCACGTCAAGAATTTCATTTTTTTTTCCTGAGAGCACACCACTCTACATGAGTTCTTTAAAGAAAACACATTCTGTCAAAAGGCAACCGAAAGAACCTTTTTTCAAGAAAATAAAGAAATCAGTACCGGTAAAGAAAATATTGTTCTCAAAAGTCGGAAAATATTCTGTCAAAATATGCAAGAACGCGCCATTTCAAGTATAAATTTTTAAAACAAATTCCGAGCCTTCGGCGCTAGCATTCCGAGTTCCAACTAGCTATAGATGGTAATCGAACCACCATCCCCATTTCAAAGCCAGCATACGGGCTTGTGGCCTACGAAAACAATGTGGTGTTAATTGTGGAAAAGGTCGTTGTTTGTCAATCTGAAACGTGTAAAACATAAGCGCTGACAGTGCACATCGCCGATGTAATAAATAACTTCTACTAAGTTTCGTAATTGTACATAAAATATTAACTGAGAAGGACGATAAAGGGCCATAACTCTGTGATAGATCACCGAAAAAAAAAAGTGGTAGTGCACATCGGCAAGGTACTAAGTTGTCCATCAAAAAGTATCCCAGATATGGACCGGACACGAAATGGTTGACGGACGGACCACTGTAGGACCACTGAGCTGAGGGGTTAAAGACAAAAAAAACGTTATGCTCGTCGATGGTTAAAAAATTATGGTATAGCGTACATGGGATACAATATGACGCAGGAAAATTAGAACCCCAACATCTCACACGGTACTCACCATTGTTTATTAACAGCACAATAAAAATCACCGTCAGCGATGAAATACACCCAAACATCCTGAACGGTTTCATATCTTCTTCGTCTGTGCGTTTCTTTTATGTTTCCAATCTATCCAGTCAGCAGATTCTTGGTTGTTGCTTCACTGTTAAAAGAAAGGAGAAATGTAAATTAGGTGAATTTAAATTCCAAATGGATTCCAAAAACGATTATTTAGTATATTATTTTTTACATTTCAAAAACTACTTTAAGTCTATTTCTCTACTTTTGCCACGTCAGCATATTCCTGGGCTGCGCTTCGCTGAAGAAGAAACCAGAGGCAGTTGAATGAAATTAAAATTCTTGTGTTGTTTATTTTTCTGTCTTTTAGGCTTTCACGTCTCGCCATGCCCATGCTACGCCCCATGCGGGTACATATATGAAGAAAGTGATATGCCCCATGGCACATTTTTGACATGTTGACAAGCGTGGCTGTGAATTAGGCATTTTTCACACAGTGGCTTGGTTAACAGTGGGTGTCTTCGTCGATGTTATTGTTGGTGTTACTATTTTTTTTATACAATTACAATTTTCCACCTTTTCATACACTACAATGTCAGCTGATATAGAAATGCGTTCTGAACGCGCTTCACCGATCTACAAACCAGTCTAGATACCTTTATCTATAACCGATCAATTTCGGGGGGGGGGACTACGCTGATGAACAGCTTGTATCACTGATGTCCCTACTATCCATGGAGAGAAGGGACGTCAGTGATACAAGCTGAATAGTATGAGCGTAGGGGGGGACAGGCGTATAGGGTAACATTAGGGGTTGGGTCTATGTAGATCGGTGTAGGTCGTATAGAACGCATTTGTATGATATCGATTGGCATTGTGGTGTATGAATAGGTGGAAAATAATTATATGCTTGCAACACGGCCTGGTCGACCCTCTATATTTTCGCTAGTTGGCCTGGTTTTGTTTGTCTTTGGATTGAGCACAGTGTCAGTGAGTTTCAGGGCAATCGATTGTCAAGTTTGTGATGGCGGGATATCATTTTTGGACAACTTTTAGAGGATTTCCGGGAAATTTGAGGTCAGTTCAACAGGGGTTATGGGGACCCAATCTGTCCCGGTTTCATGGTAAGAGCCAACTCTTTTAGAAAATATATAGTTAAATCTCTTAGAACACGGAACTGTGCTTAAGGGTATAATAGCTATCCCGTTAGAGGCAGTTTTTGCACCCCCGTGACAATTTGTCTTCTGTATCAATAAATATACAAGATAACCATAATAAACTACTATATATTCATATATTTCATGAAAGCGTACATCATAGGGATTTCAACTATATGATTTATATAACCGACACTGCTACTGCATAGAAAATATTCCAATTTAAAAAAAAAATCAAATGAAAACAATAGCGTCCATTTTTGAATTGAAATTTCATGAAACTGTTGATCTTGTTTTAACTTTGATGGTATACCTTGATAGGAGACAACTCATACAAGTAAACTTTATCTCATTTTTTTTATTTTTGCCTGGTTTTGTTTTTACAGCTTCTTTTTTTTTACTAAAATAAATTGAAAAAAGGTACTACTTTACGGTCATTTGTCTTAATAGTTGAAAAATTTAAAAACTAAGCCGAACTCACAAAAAGTGAGATAAAGATTACTAGATCACCTTATAGGTAACAAGCATGCCAAATTTCAAAAGTGTAGCATGGATACTTTTCGGGAAATGAACGTTTAAATCTCGGATTTTGTAAAAATGATGAAAGGCTAGAAATCGGGCAAAATGTCCAGCTATACATCTGAAAAATTAATCCTAATTTTTTGCTTGAATTCTATTGTCAAATACATTTTTAATCTGTCTTATGGGACCTACTCGAATTACTGTTTATTTTGAATAACTATTACACTAAGTTTATTCGTCAAGGCGGTTTCAAATCCAATTTGAACTTTAAAAACTTGCTAAAACTTGTTCAGCTGAGAAATGTTCACACCTATGCTGATCACTTCACGGCGGGTGTCTGAGCGAAGTGTCACTGCGTTGAGTACACTTTCATATGTATACATTACAATTACAAACCAAAATACGGACGTTTGTATGATTTTGATCAGAAGGGGATAGATTACTGTAAATGGGTAGGACTTCTAGATAATTAGCTGACCAAAATACTGCGGAAATGAGGTTTGGAAAGGGAAATTTACCAGACAAAAACAACAGTAGCCAAGCCCATGCAAACTGTTGTTCTATTCTTACGACAGACTATTGGGGTGGCCAGTTCCTGCGAGTCAATTAACAATACAATACACACTCAGGCAGCTATTAACGACTTACAGTAGACAGTCGCAGGAAAGGTTAATCTCTTCCCAGCTAGATAGCGGACCATCTATAAGGCAATCTGTTTAATTTTTCCAGTGCCTCAGAAATTAAATTTTTAATCCTAATATCGAAGCACTTCTAATTGGAATTTTGATTCATTTTTCACCAAATGTTAGACGAAATAGTGAATATTTCAAGTTGAATGAAGAAATAAAAAAAAATACAAGTTTGACCCTCTAACGGGATAGCTATCCTTAACATATAATGAAATAGCCTACTGTTGAATTTCAGATGACTTGGCTACACTGTGGACAGTGCCCTATGGTTGGGTCAAGCTCCACAAGAAAAAGTAAAACAGAAAAAGCCAATGTAGAAGCCCGTAACCCCCGAGGTGGACAAATTTATGCCACTGAATGTGTGCATATATATACATACCCCGAGGTATCTACCGTGATACTCGTGAGATATTAACAAGACAAGATATCCTCAAGGTATCAACTAGATACCCGAGAAGTATCAACCAGATACCTCGAAGTATCAACTAGACACCTCCAAGGTATCAACTAGATACCAAAGTTCCACGATATACCAGAGGTATCAACTAGATACCGCCGAGGTATCAAACAGATACCCCCAAGGTATGAACTAGATACCCCCGAGGTATTAACAAAGATACTTCCGAAGTATCAACTAGACACTCCCAAGAAATCAACTAGATACCCCCGAGGTATTAAGTAGATACCCCTGAGGTGTCAAATAGATATACCCGAGATGTCAACTAGATACCCACGAAAAAAAAGATACCCCCGATGTATCAATCAAATAACCCTGATGTATGAACCAGATACACTGGCGGTATCAACCAGATACCCCTTAGGTATCAACCAGATATCACTGAGGTATGAAGTAGTTACCCCCGAGGTATCAACCTATGTACCAGAGGTATCAAGCAAATATACCCGAGGTTTAAAGTGGGTACTCCTGTGATGTAAACCAATGCATCAGTCAAATACCCCCGAGGTATCAACCAGATACCTCCGAGGTATCAACCAGATACCCCCGAGGTATCAACCAGATACCCCCGAGGTATCAACCAGATATTCCCGTTGTATGAACTAGATACCCCCTCCCCCAGATGTCAACCAATTCATCAACCATATACCCCCGAGGTATCAACCAGATACCTCCGAGGTATCAACCAGATACCCTCTAGATATCAACCAGATATCCCCGTTGTACGAACTAGATACCACCCAGATGTCAACCAATTCATCAACCATATACCCCCGAGGTATCAACCAGATACCCCCGATACATCAACCAGATACCCCCGAGATATCAACCAGATATCCCCGTTGTACGAACTAGATACCACCCAGATGTCAACCAATTCATCAACCATATACCCCCGAGGTATCAACCAGATACCCCCGATACATCAACCAGATACTCCCGATGTATCAACCAGATACTCCCGAGATATCACCAGATATCCCCGTTGAACGAACTAGATACCACCCAGATGTCAACCAATTCATCAACCATATACCCCCGAAGTATCAACCAGATACCCCCGAGGTATCAAACGGACATCCCCGAGATATGAACCAGATATCCCCGAGATATCAACCAGATACCCCCGAGGTACCAACCAGATATCCCCGAGGTGTCAACCATGCAGATATGCTCGAGATATCAACCAGATACCCCCGAGGTACTAACCAGATATCCCCGAGGTATCAATCAGATATCCCCGAGGTATCAATCAGATACCCCCGAGGTACTAACCAGATATCCCCAAGGTATCAATCAGATATCCCGGAGGTATCAACCAGATACCCCCGAGGTACTAACCAGATATCCCCGAGGTATCAATCAGATATCCCGGAGGTATCAACCAGATACCCCCGAGGTACTAAGCAGATATCCCCGAGGTATCAATCAGATATCCCGGAGGTATCAACCAGATATCCCCGAGGTATAAAACAGATACTCCCGAGGAGTCAACCAGATATCCTGTGATATCAACCAGATGCCCCCCAAGGTAGCAACCAGATACCCTCGTGGTATCAACTGGATAAACCAGAGACCATAAATTACCATATAAAACTGTTGAGATAGCATGTTCATCCGGACACACCGTAGGCACTAGTCTGTTATTTCAATTTTACACGCTCGTGAGACTGTATCTCTTAATTATCTTTTATATTTTCCTCGTTTCTTTGATCCAAAGTCTGGTACAATTTCATTACCACACCTGGTTAGACATAAACAAGGAAGTCAATGTACAATGAAAAATATATTTCAATTTTTCAGTATGGCGTGTTAAGCCTGAGACACAGTTGATCAGTTTTCATAGAGCCGTATGTATGAGTGAACACAATTTTCCACACATCCCCAGATTGTCCCGTTTCTTTGGATCTTGTGTACTTGTAACAAGTTTGTAACAAGTTTTATTTGCAATGAAAATCTGAGGCGCTCGAAACACTACCATTGTTGCCCAAATTTTCACAAAGTTCACGCAGTGCAGATGAGAGATCGACTTCGCAATGCGCTTGCGCATCTCCGCTCTTAGACGACGTGTACACTCTCAGAAATATTCAGGGAATAATCAATTTGCGGTAAATTTGGTAAATTTGCCTGAATTTCATGAAAAGTCCTCTCATTCGGGGATCTTTTTTCTGAAATTCAGAAAATTATCCCTGGATTTCAGGTACAATCCCTGAAATTGAGTTGTGGATGTGCAGCCTGATCTATTCAGGATTATTCCCTGAATATTTCTGAGAGTGTACATGTACACATGAACAATTATTTCTGGCTGTGATAGGTGTTCATGTTATTCTTTAGACCAGATGAAATTTTGCCGCGTTTCCTTATACACACCAACCAGTTTACGTCGAACAGCGCAAATTTGTCAAACAAAATTTGGTCTAGTTTTTCCATATCCAAGTCGACTTCTCCGATTATACTTCGAAGAAGCCTTCATTTTTCGCACCAACTAAAGGATCCAAAAACCTTCTATTTATAAATTCCTGTGGACAAAGCCAGTGGGCCGATAAATCGACGCTGATTTGAAATGTGAACAGAGAAGTCGACTTGGGTACGAGAATGAAGGCTTTAGAGGCAATCATATTCGTCTTTGTCCTGGGCGATTTTTGGCGAATATATTGGTGCCCTGATTATCACATCGTACAACTTTTTCTAGAGAACGTACATGTACCTAGCAGAGTTTGGCACGATGAGAGAACGTACATGTACCTAGCAGAGTTTGGCACGATGAGAGAACGTACATGTACATAGCAGAGTTTGGCACGATGAGAGAACGTACATGTACCTAGCAGAGTTTGGCACGATGAGAGAACGTACATGTACCTAGCAGAGTTTGGCACGATGAGAGAACGTACATGTACCTAGCAGAGTTTGGCACGATGAGAGAACGTACATGTACCTAGCAGAGTTTGGCACGATGAGAGAAAGTACATGTACCTAGCAGAGTTTGCACGATGAGAGAACGTACATGTACCTAGCAGAGTTTGCACGATGAGAGAACGTGTTTTGCACGATGAGAGAACGTACATGTACCTAGCAGAGTTTGGCACGATGAGAGAACGTACATGTACCTAGCAGAGTTTTGCACGATGAGAGAACGTACATGTACCTAGCAGAGTTTTGCACGATGAGAGAACGTACATGTACCTAGCAGAGTTTTGCACGATGAGAGAACGTACATGTACCTAGCAGAGTTTTGCACGATGAGAGAACGTACATGTACCTAGCAGAGTTTTGCACGATGAGAGATGGAATGTGTATACTATGTCGATCATTCTTGATGTGATGTGTGTATTATGTAGACAATTCCTGACGTGATGTGTACATTTTATAAATAATTATTGACATAATGTGTATACTATGTAGAGCAATCTTGATGTGATGTGGATATTATGTAAACAATTAGGAAGTGATGTGTATATTACATAGATTATTCTTGACGTGATGTTTACAGTATGTAGACATTCTTGATGTGATGTGTATCCTATGTACACCATTCTTGACGTGATGTGTATTCTATGTACACCATTCTTGATGTGATGTGTATTCTATGTACACCATTCTTGAGATGATGTGTTTATTATGTAGATCATTTTTGGCTTGATGTGTCTATTATGTAGACAATTATTGGCCGGATGTGTATACTTCGTAGATAATTCTTGACGTGATGTGTGTAGTATAGGTAGACCATTCTTGACATAATATGTATACTATCTAGACCGTTCTTGACGTGATGTATGTGCTATCGAGACATTCTTGACGTAATCTGTATATATGTGGAACATTTTTGATGTGCTGTGTATAATACGTATATCATTCTTGACGTGATGTGTGTATTATGTTGACCCTTCTTGACATGATGTGTATAGTATGTAGATCATTCTTGACGTCATGGGTATACTACACATCCAGAAAAAAGGATGATGGCCGATCACCCTTTAATTGTGATCAGTCCTGGCCATCACCTTTAAAAGGTGATGAATTGGAGTCATCACATTTAAATGGTGACGGTTACCTCATCTCCCTTAAAAGGTGATGACCTAAATTTACAATCAATTCTCAACATTCTTCAGAGGTGATGACCATCATTTTTAAATGTGATCATAAAAAAGAGTGATGGCTCTAACTCATCACCTTTTCGGAGTGATATAGTTATCACCTTTTTGCTGGCTGTTTATGTAGATCGTTCTTGACGTCATGGATGTACTATGTAGATCATTCTTGACGTCATGGATGTACTATGTAGATCATTCTTGACGTCACGGATGTACTATGTAGATCGTTCTTGACGTCATGGATGTACTATGTAGATCATTCTTGACGTCATGGATGTACTATGTAGATCATTCTTGACGTCATGGATGTACTATGTAGATCATTCTTGACGTCAGGTGTATATTATGTAGGTCATCTTTGGTGTGATGTGTATATACATAGATCATTCTTGAATTTCACTGAGAAGGTGGTATATGGTGATACATAAAGGGAGAGGGTTATATGGGGTATATTTATATGTATTTTCCCATGTTCGGTGCTGTAGTATTTAATTAAGGAATTACTTGAGAATTGATTAACTCTATACCTGCAGGCAGATGTACCTGATTATGATACATGTAGAACTTCTTCTTCTTTTCCAAAAACGTACAGACTCTTATCAGAGGATAAACTTGCAGGACAGTCCTAATTAACGACACGTCCGTATTCGCAAAACTATGCAATAACCGGACGTTTGACATATGTCGAGACAAGATCTTTTTATCAAAGATATCGCTCAAGGGTATATATATTCACGGGTTGGCTGTGACGTCAAATGATTGCATGTATGTAACGGACTGGTCGGTATCCATTATAATATATATGATGGGTGTAATTATACTACGAATATAATATTGATATGTCATAATTATACGACAAATCCTGGAGAAAAAAATATACATTACGTGTCATCACCTCAGGATAATTCTTGCAGACCACAAAATCACGAAACGAGTTTACACCGAAAGGAGTTTGTAAAAACCCATCATTTCCATCGATGCAGACAATTTTAGTGTGATACAGGACTATATTTTCTCGTTAACCGGGATATACAGGTGGAGGGATTGATGCCCCATCCCCCGGTCATGCTAAACACCGCCCGGGTCCGACCGGACAGCCAGGGACCGACCGGACAGCCAGGGACCGCCCGGGGACGTAATCTTACCGCCCGGGGCCACTAATGTCATACGGACTGTTAAGATTCAGCACTATCCCCGGTTTGAAGGTCGAATTGTCATATACGACTAACGTGTGACGTTTGTCATGAATTCCACGAAAAACTACCCTTGGCTATAAAAGCGACCGTTATGGCAGAATTCGTAGCCGAAGGCCAAATATTAGCATGCTTTTTTCTTCTGTTCCTGTCATATATCTTCGGAAAGATACCGATAAAACAGAAGACGCGAATTCTTTTTCTAATAAATTATAAACATGATGAACACGTCAAAATTTGGCAGGTTCTGGCATATACTGAGTACCTCAATTCTAAGCAACACAAATATCGACAACATATTTTCGTGCTCTGAATATTAAAACCAGATCATGATGCCGTAACCGTGGCATTCATGTTGTCAGTTTCTGATTTAATTTATTGATAAATTTCGAATATTATCAACCAAATATATAAATTAAGTGAAAAAGCTAAGCGCTGAACTTCGCGAAATTGAAATTCTATATATCAGTAGAAAAAAAAATCAGACTGATATTTTGCAAAACTCTTGAATTCAAAATTCTGAATGTTACGCGCAGACTACCTGTGATTTTGTGGATCCACAACACGGGATTTTCAATTCGTTAACCGATGTTAATATAATAATAATTTGATATATTTATGCAATCGATATCGGTAAACAAATATTGAAAAATATACCACTTTGTAACAATTATCACCAGACTTTGATCTTGTTTGTTTTTTAATGGAAAATCATAAACAAATCCTACATGTTTTTTTAAATTCAGAATATTGAATTGAAGGCTACTTGAACGCACAACTCAGTTGGCGTTATGATCGCACGTGATCAGTGTGGCTTGATCAGTAATGAAGTAACTATTATTACCAAATTGGTGAAAAATTTCATCCACATACGCCACATGTAACAAAACAAACACCCCAGTTGAATAGGACATGTTTATTCAAATGAAAATGTCCGTTAACAATTGATAATTCACCAATCCATCTCGCAAAATTGAAAGATGTAAAGCTCTTCATCATCCCCGCTTTTCACGCATCTCAAAAAAATATTTAGAAAGATGAGAAGCTGCTAAATTGCTCCTATATCTAGCAGATTTGAGAATATGGTAGGCTCGACACCGCTGCCGTTTCGAGCTTTCCTTCCGAAAAAAGATTGAAGGTATAGAAAGATGGAAATCTCTACATCTCTCCCGTATTTCAGTTTTCCATCTCGCATAAGTGAAAATACAGAAAGTTAGAACGCTCAACGTCACTTACGTAGTCTGTTTTCAAATGAAATGGATGTCATATAGAACTACCAGGGCCATATACTTCATCCCGTTTATACCAATCAGCATTGCATGGGTCTGGCACCGTTCAAAGACTTTTAGGGGAGAAGATAGTTAATTTTAATCAGATAGATTCGGCTGAAAATGAAACCGTACTGTCGTATAATGCATATCTTGGAGTTCGGTAGAGACGGGGCTACTTTCAACTATATGTAACGCTCCTATATGTCATAATTTTCTTTTGGAATACAAAAGATGGAAGCTTTCAGTTCCGAGCTTTCCAACTTGATACTTCCAATTTTGCGAAACGGAAAGCTGAAATACGGGAGCGGTAGTGTCCAGCTTCAGCTTTCAATCTTACTTCCAAAGTACGTAAAGCGGGAATAGGGGAGTGATGTCGAGCTTTCCATCTTCCGACTTTGAATTTTAAAAAAATGGAAAGCTACATTGTCAAATGTTACACGTAGAATTATTCACAGAAGGAAGTAATACAGAATGTTAGGTTGAACTTTCGAACCTGTGTGGTGCCGGGCGATTCCCGTACGGTCCCGGGCTGTGTTTAGCAGGACCCCCATCCCCTCCCTCCCCCCATTATTAGAAGTCCCCCCACCCCTCTCCCCCAATATATTTGTCAAATGAGATAGGGAGAAAAACATTCAGTAACGTAGTAAAATACATGTATATTCGTACTAGAATTATTTGATAAATATATATAAGCGCTGCCTGATATTGGGAACTCAATTCCAAATTGTCATGTTCGTATATATGAACACATGTCACAGTAAAAAAGAAGTGGCAGACTTTATTATTTTCTCGGCATAAAGCAACTGGCTGTTCACAGAGTAAAAGTGTGTTTGCCTTTTGTGTCAAACTCGGTTCCGGATCGGATACTATGTATACGGGCCGATAATACCGTTAAATCCGGCGTATAATTCAACACATACTACGGGTACCACACTTAATATACAGTTACTCTATGCACAGTTGAGCAAAATTATGTAGGTACTGTATATTTACGAATTCTCAGAAAATAATGTCCAGGTCCATTGGCCATAATCGGTCCAAAATAATAACAATCCCGATAACAACAAATGGTATTTTAGATTCAAGAGAGCCACATTAGCTTCTTCGTATGGGGTTTGACTTACCGTAGGCTACATACACAGGTTAACGAAATCCCGCTCTCGTAAAAAGGACGTTTTTGCTCAATAAATCAGTTCACGTAATGAATTCAGCAAAATCCTCTTGAGGCGAACACAGACATATATATCTGCATCGAATGGTAGTAGAAAAAATATAATTGTCATCTATCTAATTTGCATAATAATAGGACAAACGTCTGTCGTGCTGTTTAAACATCATTGACTGGTTCTTCAAATGGCGAATTAATATTAGGACATGGAACAATAGATAAATTAATGCGCCTGAAGTTCTGAAGCCTTGGTTACTTAGGAATCAAAAGTTATTGGGCAAAAACGACTCTTTTCACCTCCATTTTAGAGAGCGGGATCGCACTAAACTGATACAGTTCTTAAAATTCTGTTATTCTTTGTTACGCATGGACTGTGCATTCTTCCATCGTCAGAGTTTGTACCCTCCTATATTCGGTGTAACATCTGACAGTAGGAGGTATATACAATCTGATGCCATGATAAAGCATCCTCGCTAAATCCAGGGGTAGGCCTATCTCTAACCCAGATAAAAGTTCAGCCAATCATCAAAGCAACATCCTGTGTATATTGACCAATCAGTTCACTTGTTTAACACGACCGTGGCATCTTATGTGAAAACATTCGTTTAAAGTCTAAAGTCAGTGGGCGGAACGCGGTCTATAATGCATGATGGCTATAATGTCTTTGGCTCAAAACGAAACATTGGCGTTGTAAAGAAGTGAGAATGGGACTGGGCCGTGTGGAGAGTTTCTTTGGGGTGGGGTGGGAGAATGCATCGCATCCCTTTGAGATGCGTGAACCGCAACTTTGTGTTTGGGAAGTGTAGCGATCAAGAACATAGGGTTACATCATTGCGTGTTCTCTGATGAGAAAACCCTGGCGATTAGCAAAACAGTCGTGATCTTCCACAAACAAAGTGAAGTAAACACAATATAGGCCAAGTTAAACAGCGGGCTCCTCCAATAGTCATCCCCAACAAGCCACGTCCCGTGTGCGATGACAATAAAGGACACAATAAAGGACATGTAGAACGAGCAGAGAATTTGGTGACCCGAGGATATAGAATAAACACGATATCCATGTGCTATAAATATATCTACCATGGCTTGAACTCTAGTTTATATCAGGCGACTTATTAACTCGCTCTATGTATTAAAGTTTATAAACAAAAGATATGTAAAAGTTTATAACTTACCTTTAATTAATTTGAGACGCGCAGTTCAACTTCCCTAACAATAAGTTAACAAAATATTACATGTACGTCCTTCACAAAATGTAATGTACCTGTAGAACTTCTTCTCCTTTCCTCCTAATTTAGAAATCACATTATTAGCTTCTGCACCACGATGTGAACCGACTGTTCCGTTGTTCGATAACTCATTGAATGTCTAAATTTCTATTCGTCTCGAGTCGGTGCCGGATATGTCCTCGAAAAGTCGAACTCTGGTGAACTTGTCAAATTTGGACCGGACTGGCGAAACCTGACTTCCGTTAATTGATCAGTTTGCTGACCCGGTCCATGAGACTGATTGAGATATGAATATACTAAAGGTCAGATTATCCATAGATTTACTTACATGGTAAGATCCTGCTACCATATCCGTATCTTCCTTTGTTACGTAGCTTCAACTTGACGACGAACCGGGACCGAGTAATTTTACTCACCACAAGCGGGAGGCCTTCAGCCCATCGATAACAGCTCGGCTTAATCGCGTCACGGATGTAAACGGCCCAGTTAAACAGCCGTACAGTGAAGTCTGCAGGTTAAAAACTCGGCAATAAACATACCTTGATGAACTTATCCTTGAGCCGGGGGCGTCTAGAGAATGGCCGCATTACACGAAATCAACGAGTATACGCCGTCTGTTAATATCCTGGAGTGTTTATATCGTTTTGGCAAGTAGGAAGCGAAATATAGTAACTGTGGGGCGTGGGAGGAGGGGAATAATGCACGGGTGAACGGGTATTGGGGGGGAGAGGGGGGTCTCCGTTTCGGTTTAGACTATTTTTAGATTTGTCCTCAGGTTGCTTGTTCCCACTCTCCCTACGCTTATGGTTATAATTTGGTTATCATAATCACTGACCTAGTCGTCATTCAGGTAGGCCTCAGTTTATGGCCCTTGTATAGTTTTGGTTCACATGTGTCTTCGAATACAAAAACTGAAAAAACTCTCTCCCTGCACGAGGGCTGAGCTTTTAGGGAAACCAGAACAGTCATACAGTAGATATTAGAAACGGTAGCAGAGATAGAGTTTGAAGTCTAAATCTGATATTTTACATGAAATGAGATTTCGTTATGTCACCAAGTGAACTCAAGATAATGAGATAAATTTATGCTGGAATATTCACTAAACTATACGTCTGATCTCTTTCAAATTATGATATGTCCTATTAATAGCATTATGCAAACTGTTTAGATTTGTCTTTGGTAAAATTCTCATTATTTTTAGGAAAACTGTTAACATTGCATCAGGTTACTAAGGAATTTATTTTGAATATTGCATGGGTTATCAAATCTGACTGAATATGCAGTAACAAAGGTCTATTCATTGTAGGAATCACTTCAAATATTTCAGTTCCTGAAATAAATCTCTTTGTTGTCGATTGCTCTCTGAAACTACTGGTAACCAAATCACAAGAATGGTATCCAATATCCTGTAATGTTAATGGCACACAAAAGAATCACACTCTTAGAAAAGAAAATATGTCATTATTTGTCCATCTAATTGTCTATATCATGGCATGATATCAGTAAGACTCATTTGCATATCAAATGTGTACCAGATCCACAATCTGTCAAGTGTAATATCACTGATATAACACTTTCATCTAAAGATTGAAACAGGCGTGGCTGACTGATTTTCAAGGCGCATGATCAAGAGTCTAAAAATTTCACTGTTAAAAGCAAGTTTAGAACTACCAAAAGTGGTTCCAACTGAACACACTCCACTTTTTGTCCCCCGCCGCAACGCGGCCGGGGACTTTAAAATGGTTCTTGCTTCTTTGTGTCTGTGGATGTCCGTGGATGCCCGTCCATGTCTGTTCGAAGCGATAACTTCCTAACGCTTTGTTGGATTCTTTCGAAATTCGGAATATGCATTCCTTGCGGCAAGACGCCAGTCCGTATTGCATTTCAGCAACATCTGCCTGAAGGTGGCGCCACTAGTTCTTGCTTCTTTGCGTATGTGGATGTCCGTGTACGTCCGTGCATGTCTGTTCGAAGCGATAACTTTCTAACGCTTAGTTGGATTCTTCCGAAATTCGGCATACGCATTCCTTGCGACAAGACACCAGTCCGTATTGCATTTCAGCAACATCTGCTTGAAGGTGGCGCCACTAGTTCTTGCTTCTTCGTATCCGTGAATGTCCGTGTACGTCTGTTCGAAGTGATAACTTCCTAACGCTTTGTTGGATTCTTCCGAAATTCGGAATATGCATACCTTGCGACAAGATGCCAGTCTGTATTACATCTCAGCAACATCTGCCTGAAGGTGGCGCCACTGGTTCTTACTTCTTTGTGTCCGTGGATGTTCGTGTACGTCCGTGCATGTCTGTTCGAAGCGATAACTTTCTAACGCTTTGTTGGATTCTTCCGAAATTCAGCATTCGCATTCCTTGCGACAAGAGGCCAGTCCGTATTGCATTTCAGCAACATCTGCCTGAAGGTGGCGCCACTAGTTCTTGCTTCTTTGCATCCGTGGATGTCCGTGTACGTCCGTGCATGTCTGTTCGAAGTGATAACTTCCTAAAGTTTTGTTGGATTCTTCCAAAATTAGAATACGCATTCCTTGTGACAAGACGCCAGTCCGTATTACATTTCAGCAACATCTGCCTGAAGGTAGCGCCACTGGTTCTTGCTTCTTTGAGTCCGTGGATGTTCGTGTACGTCCGTGCATGTCTGTTCGAAGCGATAACTTCCTAACGCTTTGTTAGATTCTTCCGAAATTCAGCATTCGCATTCCTTGCGACAAGAGGCCAGTCCGTATTGCATTTCAGCAACATCGGCCTGAAGGTGGCGCCACTGGGTCAAAATAGATTTTTTTTCCGTGTACATCTGTTCGAAGCGATAACTTCCTAATGCTGTGTTGGATTATTCCGAAATTCGGAATACGCATTCCTTGCAACAGTACGCCAGTCCGTATTGCATTTCAGCAACATCTGCCTGAAGGTGGCACCACTGAGTTTCTCTTCTTCTTGTCCGTTCCAGTCAAAATGGGCCTTCAATTTTGCTATATGAAATCATTCTATTCCACATCATATGATTTACCCTAAAGCTTTTGCATGAACCATATTTTATTTCAGAAGTATAATGTGAAATAACTGGCGGGGAAATCCCCGCAGTACTGAATCCCTGATTTTTGAATTTCGTGTCATCTTAAACGAAGGACAACATTTCCTTCAATTTTGCTAACAAATAATTGTATTGCACATCATATGATTTACCCTGAAGCTTCTGCACGAATCATTTGTGTCCACACATGTATATTACTATATTAATTACAACTGTGTTCCTAATGTTTGGGTGCACACTGTGCATATGATCAATTTCCTGAATTGAACTGAATTGAACTGAATTCAACCTTGCCGGTCTTCAGACTGACAGATGATGGCATGCAGTTGTCAGTGCAGTTGTTCATGTACAGGGAGCTTTCTATGAATGAGTTGCAACCCCAAAAGGCTTAAAATTTATCAGGCACAGACCCATGTTTTTACCCCTCGGCCAATTTTGGCCATGGGGTATTGTCATCATCTTGTACGTCCGTCTGTCCGTACGTCCGTTCGTGAGCGAGATAGCCGGAAAACTGTTCCGCTGATGAATTCCAAATTTGGTATGCTTATTTACCTAGTCAAGGACCAGAAGCCTATAGAATTGGGACCTGATTGGGTGGGAACCTTAGCAGCCATCTTTAATTTCATGCAAAATGGATAATGATCCATATCTCGGAAACCATTCAACTGTTCAATACGAAATTTGATATACATCATCGATACATCAAGCAACTTTCAACGAATTACCAAACAGGCTTTTCTGATTAGCTGGGAACCCTGGAGGCCATCTTTAATTCATGCGAAATCGATAATGATAGCCTACATATCTCGGTTACCATTCAATTGTTTTATATGAAGGTTGGTATATATCATCGATACATCCAGATACTTTGAATCGGGACCTGATTGACTGAAAACCTTGGTGGCCATCTTTAATTTAGGCAAAATCATTAATGATCTCTATATCTGATTCCGTTGGGAGTGCTCAGTGTAAAATTTGGTATACATCATTGATGCATCAAGAGACTTACGATGAATGACAGATCTGGTTTCTCTGATTGGGCGGAAATCTTGGCGGCCATCTTTAATTTATTCAAAATCTTTAATGATGTTTATCTCTGATACCATTCAAATGTTCTATACGAAACTTGATTTACAGCATCGATGTATGAAGAGACTTGCATTAATGAATAACCACATTAGTTCCTCTGAGTGACGGGAAGGATGGGCAACCATCTTTAATTTATGTAAAATCATTAATGATCTCTATCTCTGACACTGTTCAAATGCTCAATGTAAAATTTGGTATACATTATCGATGCATCATCTCGGTTACTTCTACACGATGTGCCTAGGATAAAGTACTATACTATACACAATTTTTTGTAATTCAGCATCGCAGAAAACCATCGATTGCGTTTTCATGGTAAAAGGGTTAGGAAAGAACTAAAAATACACTTCAATGCAGAGTGATTTTGATTGACGCCAGAAATCGCTCAGAACGCTTCTTCGGCGATCTAGACCCCAGGAGCATCTGGGGCTTGGGCGGCCCCTAGATCCTCACCTAAAGTGCAATGATAGTGGCCGTACCACTTTGAATTTGCTTCCGACGCCCCCTGTATTAACAGACAGTGTCAACGTACTGTTCCAGCTGTCTCCCGTTCAGTGATTGGTCATTCGACCCCGCCATTTTAAACTAATACGAGCATTTTCATTGGATCACTATTAGATAAGACCCACCCCAATCTTCATACACAACCACGTGACTGTCTCAGTTGACTGATGACATAGCGCGGCCTCGTTTTTGATTTCAAAATCTGCCGTCTAACTGGGAAAATGCTGTTGTTGCTGCATCAGCCGATCATTGGCCCCCTGTAGAAGATACTATAGGCTAATACATGTAGGCTACCATGCCATGAGATGATGCTTGGGATTGCATTTCGCTCACTTGCACCTACAGGTGGCGACAACTGGTGGCAAATTTAAAATTTGGTTTCCGGGCAACAGGTTGATGCCTTCAGCTTCTCGTCAAATTTGGTTTGCAGATAATGCCTTGAGATGTCACTTGGGGATGCCTCTCGGTGCTTCACTGCATGGAAACTATATCACAGAAGCAATCAACTTTCAGTCAATCGTTCTGAGTTGATCTTCAAACTTGGGAAGGCAGAAAGACCCTTCCACATCCAACGCCTATGAAGCAGCAGTTGCCTCCCTCATGTATATCCCCTGAGACCAACAATGCTAAAAAATATTGCTGCCATTTCGGCGGGGGACCTAGCATCCTCTGGCTGCTTGTTGTAGTTCGAGATAGTTACCACAAGTGGTTTTTCAAAATAATTTGTGTGGTATTTCAAAGTATTATAAAACAAGTATTTCCTAAGTATAAATATAATGTGAATATTACTATATAATTTGTGTTTATATATGAATCTATTCAAAGCTTTAAGGTACATTATCCACTTTTTTATCCACTGCACTAAGCTGTATACTGTGACTATATAGATTAGACCTCAATATGTAAAATGACAGCTTCAACTCACATTTTCAGATTCGGTTCATGTTCAGATTCGGTTCAGGTTCGCGTTCATTGACGTCATCATGATCAGGATCAAAGATTTGCACACAGAATCGAAGAGCTGCAAAAAGGATAAAGTGCAAAATGTGTCAAAGAAGTGCAAATATGTGAAGAATTAAGAATGCGACTGTAAATTTGTAAAGAATGGTCTATGATTTTTCATATCCTGCTCAGTCCTGCTCTGTGAAAATTCGACCAATCAGAATCACGTGACAGCTCAATCTTTACAGTGAAGGATTTATCTTAAACATTTCAATCAACTTATCAATGCAAACGTACACAAGCATACATTTGCTTAGCTATATTATTCCCGGGATTCACGTGACATCACTTCCCGTTTTGCACACGGCGCGCATGAGGCGAAAACTGGTCGAGTCATAAAGTCCACCACCATGTGCAAATTGCCGTGCCTCTTTACGGGGTTATACGTTAAACAGTACAGTTCTGAGTGAAAATGGGTGTTTTTTCCTGGGTTGGTCAAAGGTCAAGGTCACTTCCGGGTCAAAGGCCATTTCCGGGTCAAAGGTCGCTTTCGATTCAAAGGTCACTTATGTTCTAGTGACGACACAGCAAGAGTTATCTTCCCCTAAATAAGACCCCGTCGATTTCAGTAGTACGAAGAGAGCAAATTCTGTCGCAAACTGAGGCGTAAGGCTGGGGAGTGACGTCACTATGACATCGCGGATGACGTCACATCCGGTGATGTTATTTTCGGGTCAAAAGTCACATCCGGTTCGCTATATAGCTGAAATATTGCTGAACGCGACGTTAAACCTTAATTTTCTCTCTTTCTCAAGGGCCACGTCCGGGTCAAAGGTCACTTCTGGTCACGTGAAGGCCCAGCAAGAGTGATCTGCCCTTAAATAAGACCGTACGCTTCAGTGACTTCAAAGTTTCCACTCAAAGTTTCTCAACTTTGGCGATACATATCTCATGCTGATAGCAAAATACGAGCGTAGAGTGCAAGATCTATGGCGTTACGTTTCATAACTTGTGTCTAATTCCGCTTAACCCGGGTCTAGAGGCCGTATGAATCCTTGTACTTCAAGAACCTCATGTTCATATGAATAGCCACAATCAAAGCGTGACTGAGATACATCATTCTCTAGATGACGACTTTACAACGATTATTATGGATTAAGAATACTGATCAGCGTACGGATTTGATATTTTTGGAACATCATGATATCTTGTCGGCATCATTGAAAACTGTTGACCGCTTCTCTCTTGCAGGAAACTAGCTTATGTTTATGTATACTATGATTGTCCTTTTGAATTTGGTGCTAATACTGTTATATGGAATACGGAATAGGTCTTTGCATTATGGACGCGGATATTCTTTAATGGACGACGGCTGAATTATGAATGACGGACTAGACGCTTGTAATTCAAAGTTAGTCCCAATGGGCTACCCATTCATGGACATTTGCGGTATGGGGTACGTGTCTTTCTTGTTTATTCTGTCTCGCGATGTAGAAGGCGACGGTCATTGGGTGACTTTCGCTGAAAAGTTATCGTGCGCATGCGTAGTGAAAAGGCAGATCTGGTGTGGACGGTTTGGGTCGAGATCGGACAATATTGGTCCAATATTGGTCCGAATAGGTCGTATGGGGTGTCCATGTGAAGCGCTCTTCCAGGCCGATCATGGCATGGGTGGGTGCATGTTAAACTTTCTCCGGAGAAAAAATTCGAAAATTTGGAACTAAAATATGGAAAACCCATATCAACCAGGTCTAGATGGGCCATTATCGGTTCCCAGTGGATCGTGGTCTGCTGAGAGGTGCAGGGTTAGTAGTAGAGAAAGCAGAAACTCGGTATATTTGCCCTACAGCATTTGTGGAGTGTTTTACCGTAACGCCTTACATCTGAACGTCTTAACGCCCTATATAAACGCCTCAACGCCCTATTTTAACGCATTATGCTAACACATTAACGCCTTCCCTTACATAGCAGGGTTTTTTTTGTGTGAGAGATTGTACAATGTTATTATGTAATACTAACGCGTTGACAAGGTGTATGTATCAATCCATTCACACCACTGAATAAAAGATGTTGGGACTTGGTGGTCCCGATGGCGTCATCGCTCTACGCCGGGTCATGTTCGGTCTGGCTACTTGTGTGTGCGTGGGTATGTGTGGGTGAGTGAATGAGTATGCTCTTGTCCAATCAGAAGCCCCCGAATGGGGTTGTATCTGTCTAATTCGTTCTTGTCCTTTAGATGTATTCTCGGCTGCTCTTGTCCAATCAGAAATCACCATTTCAGATTGTTCAATCATTCGTCCATGCTCGCTCTCAGCCGTGGGGTTCGCCTTTCATTTGAAGCGGTAGCAGGGTATACTGCTCATAGATCGCCATGGCTGTTTTTTCTGATGCTGGGGCGCATTTGGGCGTCCTCGATCACTGCAGTGTGAGTATTAATAGCTGCTGTCACATTAAGATCCCAAAAGGTAGGTTCTTCTTTACTCATGCATTCCAGGGACGTAACCTGACTATCTGAGATCAATCTCTCTATATCAGTAGATAAGACGCTCAGCAGTCTCTGTTTCGGTATCAGTCTGCGGTCTCTCAAAATCAGCTGGCATATTCGCAGCATCTGCATCGGCTTCTTATGCCTCGGTGTCTTCAATCCCATGTATATTCTTCTGGTGTCGCACCATATCGTAACGTCTAGTAAACGTGCGTTCGCACTCAGAGCAAGTATGAGCCATCTGGACGGCTGAACGTCGACTGTGAACGTTTTTGGAACACGCTTGGATTTATGGACAGTAATGCTCGCAAACGCCCAGCTGAACGCTTCAACGCCCTGGTGGAATAGCTCAGTAGCTCGTATTTTTCTAGATATTCCATGAAATTGACACTAATTCATCGCGATGCAGTGACGCCCATCGTTACGCCTTAATGCCCATCTCAACGCCCTAACGCCTTATCTTAACGCCTTAACTCACGCCTTAAGTGACGTCATCGCACGCATGCGCACGCTCCTGTGATGCACACTCACCCTGGTGTACCCTATGCCCCACGGGCTATAGCGTACAGGGCGCACCACAGGTGCGTGCGATGACGTCACTTACGAGCTCCAAGAGCTCCGAGCTTCGACTGCAAGAGCCCCGACCTCCAGGAACTCCGAGCCCTGTAGTTTCTCAAAGGGCGGCTTCTGATTGGAGAAGAGCAGCCGATAATACACCTAACGGGCAGGAACGAATACGAAAGGTACAACATCATATGGGTGTACGATAGATGCGTTAAGGCGTTACGATAGGGCGTTAAGGCGTTACTATATTGCGTTAAAACGTTACGTCTGTTGTTACGCTAGGGTGTTAAGGCGTTAAGATAAGGTGTTAAGCTAGGGCGTTAAGGCGTTGAGACGGGAGTTAAGGCGTTGAGGTGGGCGTTACCCCTTCCCACTTCCCTTATATGTGTTGTAATTTTTACCTGTATATGGCGAGATTCTGCTGGTGGACGTTTCGTCCCCGAGGCCCGCCCCATGTACAGACCTTTTAGTCTTTGATATATGTTGGTATTTGTGGGAAGTTGATGCTGGGTCGACATCGGGCCTTACAGACTAGTCTTTTGTGTTAAATGCCGTCATTTTCATCCGACGACGATACAGCTCACCAAACCCCAGTGTACGGGTTGTCACAGCGAAAAAACTCACCAATTATCAATATTTGGTGCCAGAGCATTTCCATCATAGCTCTCTAGATTTGTATCTAATACCGCTTATGCTGGTGCTAGGGGCCGTGTGGTCATATCATCCAAGTTGCCACATAAACAGGTACAATAAAAGCGTATCTGAGATACAGCACAATCACGAATCGTTAGATTCTTGGTATGTACTTTAGAATAGGTTAACCGGAAGACTATACTGTGAAATCATGTGGCTTTGTCAGTATGTCGGCACCTCTTCCCACTTCCCATATGTTTTGTAATTTGTGTTGTAAGATAGAACGTTAAGGCGTTGAGAGGGCGTTACGGCGTAAATCGGAGCTTCTGAGCTATTTCACCAGGATGTAGAAGAGTTAAGCAGGGCGCCTGTCCATAAAACCAAGCCTGTCCCAAAAACTTGCACAGTCGACGTTCAACCGTCAACATGGCTTATACTTTCTCTGAGTGCGAATGCACGTTCACTAGGCGTTACGATATGATGCGACACCAGAAGAATATACATGAGATTGAAGACACCGAGGCCCATGCCGAGAATATGCCAACTGATTCTGAGAGTCCGCCGACTGATACCGAAACATGAGACCGCTGCGAGTCTATCTACTGATATAAGAGAGCTTGATCTCAGGTAGTCAGGCTACTTCCCAGAAAAGCCTGAGTGAGGAAGAACTTACCTTTTGGGATCGTATTGTGAGAGCGTCTATTAATACTCACGCTGCAGTGATCGAGGATGCCGGACAGGCATACATATGAATGCGCCTTAGCATCAGCAAATGATCAGCCATGGCGATCTATGAACAGTATACCGTGCAACCGCTTGAAATTAAAGGCGACCCCATGCACATGACCATCATGAATACCAAGCGTTACCTGGAAGAAGATTTGGGGTTACTACCCACCGAGGCCCTGCAAAATGCTATCAAAATGCGTAAACAGCTGTTCCGGGACATATTGCCTTTACAGTATCCTGGCCGGCCCAACGAGGATTAGAACAAACGGACCATAGCAAACTTTCTGAAATGTCGATTTGTGATTGGACAAGAGCGAATATGACAGACGCAGCTCTTAATAGGGGCTTCTGCTTGGACGAGAGCATACTTGAATTGTAAACATACCCAACGCGGCTTCCCCAACGTGGTTATCATGTGATGGGGGGATAATAAACTATATGAAAACTTGTGAACGTATTGATCTTTTTCCCCTCAACTGTCTGCATCATGGCAATAAGACATCATGGAACTAAGTATAAGACGTCTGCGTTAAGACGGGCGCTTAGCAACACCATCAGCAACACCACCACCACCAACACCGCCACAACCACAAACCACCATCACCACAAACACCCACCCCAATCACACATATCACCACCACCGTCACACCACACACACACACACACACACACACACACACATACTATCCGTAGGAGGAATTTCGCATGTAATTGTGCAACATTGTAACGATCGTCAACAATGCTGTTGACGAACAATGCTGCATGGTAACAACACACTACAAGGGTGGGTGGGGGAGGGCTAACTCTACCGGATAGTCAGACCGAAGATGGCCCTTTTCTCAACTACTCGCACATGCGCAACTGCCATTTCTCTACCACTAACAGACTGCACATGCGGTGAATAATGTAACTTCCAATAACAACCACCCCGTAGAACTCTACCATACAATCGCTTCATTCACGACTGCGCATGACTTCCACTGCAAATGACACCAGTCTGACTCGCCCCCACGAGTGTTCTAACAGAACACCAACACCACCCACGGATGATTCATAAATAACTAATGTGCAAGCGCACAGCCACTTTTTCAAAAAATTTCAACGCATGACCTCGAGATCCCTCCCATCGTGTTCACCATCGCGAGACGAAGAAAACAAGATGCCACACCCCACAGTAAAATCCGCAAGTAAAAAAATGACCACCCCTATCCCATACATGCATTCCCCGTATAGATTTATATGAAAATGTTCGAATCGGGGGAGATCATCCAGAATTCGACCCACAGAGGTTTGGCCTAGTCAGAGTTGTCTTCCTTGCATCCAGATGGCAGCACGATTGATGCCAAAAGGGGGTTCCCACAGCAAGCGTCGCCATTTTGTTTGTTTATTTTTCGCGGAGGCATACTGGACACGACATGCTCGACCCAGTGGTCGCATTGATCATAGACGCGTAATAACATCGTACAACACCTGTAGGTAATGTTTATCAATATAAGTCTTACTTCCCTTGTATTCATGTATTTTTTTCGTGCCAATACGGTTTTGGGGATTTCCCTCCTCTCGTTGTGTAGCTATGTGGAGTAACTGAGGGTATCCCACTTCTTGCTGAGCATATATAGCTGGCGATTTCGTCGGGGACCATGTTCGAGAATGACGTGCGATACATATTGACCCCTGCTCACCATTAATAATATCCGGTTGCGCATAAGCTGATTTGCGGTCCCATTGACACCAGGGGGCGCTGTTGACCTCAGTAAAGGCTAATTAACCATGTTTGATCACATATCAGTTTACCCTTTAGAGAAATGGATTTACAAAATCCATTATTTCCATTCGCTATATCAATGCGGACATATACTATATGTAACTATGTATTTACATGAACGCTACTTATATGGAAGTAGTAATATAAACTGATTTGCGGTCCCATTGACAGCAGGGGGTGCTGTTGACCTACTTGTGACGCCACTTTCGTTTCCGGTCACGTGACCGGAATTGACCTTTGACCTTGCGCACCTGTATTAATATCCGGTATTGTGCGCATGCGCCGGGGTCAAAGTCACTTCCGGTCACGTGACCGGAAACGAAAGTGGCGTCACAAGTAGGTCAACAGCACCCCCTGCTGTCAATGGGACCGCAAATCAGTTTATATTACTACTTCCATATATATGTACATCGCCCATGGACGTCCATATCTACATCGTCTATAAACCTCTTTGTACATATACACCGTCCACGGTTTTACATGGACGTCCATGAACGATGTACAGTAGACATCTCCTTTAATAGATTTATCTCCCTTCTTTGGTGTATGACAGTATTTACATTCAAATGCGTATTATATAGATATGGATAATATACAGATATGGATATCATATGAATGTGGCTAGAAAGGGTGGGACTGTTATTTCTTTCATTTTGGATATATTTGTGATATGAACTTAGTAGAGTTATCTTTCTTGGTCATTCCAGAAATTCCTGTCTTATCATATCAGCCTTTAGCAGGGTTCGCTCCCCTCATAATTGTTTCTTATCAAAATCAAGTTATCCTCTCGCATTTTCTGTACTGTCTATTCCCCGCTCTATAAATCTCTTGGTGGAGTTCAAGTAGGGAGTAGGCTACAACCGTTTCATCTTTTTTCATATGTTCGTACCTGTCATTGTTAGAGTTTGGTTTGTACAATTTGTCCGCTATTAAATATTAAGCACTACGCGTTGTATTCTCCAAATTTCATAATCGAGCTACCTTCCCTTGTTCTCATCCTTACAATAGCGTTCATGTAAATACATAGTTACATATAGTATATGTCCGCATTGATATAGCGAATGGAAATAATGGATTTTGTAAATCCATTTCTCTAAAGGGTAAACTGATATGTGATCAAACATGGTTAATTAGCCTTTACTAATAACCAAATAGACAAAGAGTAGTTATAATAGTAGAACAATTGTGTGTATAGAAGTTGGTCAACTATGATTACTTGGACAAAAGAGGTCATAGTTTGAATAATTCATATTAAACCATAATTTGTGGATGGGGTTCGCCAGCTCGAACTGACGCCAGGTGGCTAGTATACCAAGAGTTAAATGACGCATGTCCATGTCGCTCTTCTGGACGTCACAAAGGCAACATCATAATGTAACGTTATAATTGTTCGTTTTATGACGCCATGTCTCCTTTACCTGTTGGAGTACTAGCGCCGCCTGGTGTGACTGGCGATCCCCATTAATGTTGTAATGGAAGTAAAACCCTTTATCTAGGTAAGAACACAAAAAAATAAAACAATGTGGGCAAATCTAGTAAGTTATACATGTGTGTGTATATACGTTTGAGTAAATTATTATTGCAAAGTCTGGGTTTTATGTAGCTAGATTACTGGCGCTATATTCTTCAAACTCAAAATTGAGTTACCTGCCCTTACACTTTCGAAGTAACATCCATGTAACTACATGCTTGTGTACGTCTGTTCTGATGTGATGATTGGATTGAAATGGTTATGATAAATCCCTCTGTCTATAGATTGAGTTGTCACGTGATATACATGATTCTGTCTGGTAGAATTTTTCATTTATAGTTACGTCATCAAACATGCTGCCTTTTTTCACCCTTTATCCTTTTTGCACCTGGTTTATTTTCCTATTCGATTCCCATCATGATTAGGCCACTGAATGTAAACCTGAACTGAACCTGATCATTTATCTTAAATGGGTCATTTTCACTACTGTCCCATAATTTTGAGCTTATGCAAAACCAACGGTTGGCTCTGTGTCAATTCTTTCGTGATATTTATAATCCATTACGTTTCAAAGAAAAACTTTTTTCTCTGTATAAAACGCCATAACACCATATCCATGTACTCAAGTGCAGGTGACAAAGTGATGTTCTCGCGATCAAAGGTTAATAAAGCCGTTTTAGGTCATAAAAGATGTGAACGGTTTGACATTCGTTAAACGCCGAGAACATCACTGAATTATGCCATTAGCCTATTCTATTGAACCTCGGTATAAGTGTTATTGCCTTTCATACAGAGGGAAATAAAAATTTCTTTGTAACGTTATCTGTGACAAATATCACAGAAATGGCGGTCATTTATAACGTTATCTGTGACAAATATCACAGAAATGGTGGTCATTTATAACGTTATCGGTGACAAATATCACAGAAATGGTGGTCATTTATAACGTTATTTGTGACAAATATCACAGAAATGGTGGTCATTTATAACGTTATCGGTGACAAATATCACAGAAATAGTGGTCATTTATAACGTTATCGGTGACAAATATCACAGAAATGGTGGTCATTTATAACCTTATCGGTGACAAATATCACAGAAATGGTGGTCATTTATAACGTTATTTGTGACCAATATCACAGAAATGGTGGTCATTTATAACGTTATCGGTGACAAAAATCACAGAAATGGTGGTCATTTATAACGTTATCTGTGACAAATATCACAGAAATGGTGGTCATTTATAACGTTATCGGTGACAAATATCACAAAAATGGTGGTCATTTATAACGTTATCGGTGACAAATATCACAGAAATGGTGGACATGTATAACGTCATAGGTGACAAATATCACAGAAATGGTGGTCATTTATAACGTTATCTGTGACAAATATCACATAAATGGTGGTCATTTATAACGTTATCGGTGACAAATATCACAGAAATAGTGGTCATTTATAACGTTATATGTGACAAATATCACAGAAATGGTGGTCATTTATAACGTTATCTGTGACAAATATCACAGAAATGTTGGTCATTTATAACGTTATCTGTGACAAATATCACAGAAAAGGTGGTCATTTATAACGTTATCTGTGACAAATATCACAGAAATGGTGGTCATTTATAACGTTATCGGTGACAAATATCACAGAAATGGTGGTCATTTATAACGTTATCGGTGACAAATATCACAGAAATGGTGGACATGTATAACGTCATAGGTGACAAATATCACAGAAATGGTGGTCATTTATAACGTTATCTGTGACAAATATCACAGAAATGGTGGTCATTTATAACGTTATCGGTGACAAATATCACAGAAATGATTGTCATTTATAACGTTATCTGTGACAAATATCACAGAAATGGTGGTCATTTATAACGTTATCTGTGACAAATATCACAGAAATGGTGGTCATTTATAACGTAACTGTGACAAATACCACAGAAATGGTGGTCATAACGTTATCGGTGACAAATATCACAGAGATGGTGGTCCTTTATAACGTTATCGGTGACAAATATCACAGAGATAGTGGTCATTTATAACGTTATCGGTGACAAATATCACAGAAATGGCTGTCATTTATAACGTTATCGGTGACAAATATCACAGAAATGGTGGTCATTTATAACGTTATCTGTGACAAATATCACAGAATGGTGGTCATTTATAACGTTATCTGTGACAAATATCACAGAAATGGTGATCATTTATAATGTTATCTGTGACAAATATCACAGATATGGTTGTCATTTATAACGTTATCGGTGACAAATATCACATAAATGGTGGCCATTTTATAACGATATCTGTGACAAATATCACAGAGATGGTGGTCAATATCACAGAAATGGTGATCGTTTTGTGGATTTCAGTTTGTTAATACACACTGCAAAGAAGATAATTTATGCTGAGCCGATTTTCTACACACTCCACAGTAGACGACTAATTAAAACGGACAGATTTTTAGTTGCTCAATTTTTCATCTGAAGTCAGAAGACAATAAAACCCAAATCCAGATCCAATAAAACAATTGAATATTGAAGCGACACGCATACTCAGGTTCTGATGAATCTCATATGGACAGAGGGAAATGGATTTACCACCAATCGGCGAAGGGGTCTAATGTATGCCAAATGACTTCGTGTAGATTCACAGTTAATAGCGCCATCCGCCGATGATTATGCACAATTGATAAAAGAACTTATGAAGTTATCCAATGTAGACTTCCTTGTGCATGTACCTACAGTGCCAGACTATAATGGTCGAATGATATTTTAATAGGTTCGAACTGAAAGGGCGGCTATAGTCGGTAGGGTATATCCTGGCCATAGAAACAGGATGACCTTCAAGTAAATTTATACGGTAAATAAGATATGAAGTTAAATTGGGGAGTTCTCCATACATGTTATCATTACATGAAACCTTCATAACCTAAAATGAAAATCGAGCTGGACCACGTACGCCAAAATATTGGAGAACGATTTACATCTGTTACGTACAATCTAGGTAAACCACGATTCACTGTAACCAATTACCGTAAAATATAAATCCCAATTTATTGACTCTTCTGAAATCCATGGGAGACTTTGAATGGCTGCAGGTTGGACTAGAGTAATGCCAATTATTATAAACAAAGGACAACCAATCTCCTCAGTGCTGCTGTGGGTGTTAACACATGGCTCCTGCATTTTCCCTAAATTTGTGATTGGATATTATCCTAGGGTCAGAGATGCCGGCTATCACACTTAAAGGGAGTGACGGGATAATTAAAAGGGTATGGTGCAAAAGATGCAAAAAAATATGCACTTCTTCATAGCAGACCATTGCTTGTTTTTATCATGGAAGGATATGTGCCCCTGTCCATTCCATTCCATTTATTTTAAGTTGAACAATCATAGACTGGAAACTTTTCATGATGTATTCGGGTCTAATATGTTTACAGTTTTCTTTGTTTCATAAATTGTCAATTATATTGTTATGATAATGTGCCAAGTGTTTTATTTTTCTGTGTTGAGCCATTGCAATGAAGCAGTGTGTGATCATAGAGAACTAGTTTGTGATTGGATTGGACTAAAAAAGTAATGCTCAGACGTTCTTGTGATAGAATAGTGTTTTGCATTTTGCACCAGGCTGCAAATTTACAGGACCAGTGTACCAAAGATTTGCACCATTATCAGATGACATTTGTGCCAAGTTTGTTATATTTTTTCTTGTATATTTAAATGTGTAGAGTCCGTGTGGGATTATGAGTTATAATCCTATAAAGAGTTGGTGATTAATGACTTTTGGACAAGGCGTATTTTAAAACACTTACAATCAGAGATAGATTACATTGGTTGATGATAGTATGCATCTAATATCATAAGCCAAGTTTTCATTGCATCATATTTATGTTCAGCATAATTATTGAAGATTAATTGTGAAGTTCCAACCTGTTGTTGCCATATTTTGCCAAAGCCAAATATACATGTTATATATGATATACAATTAAAATATTAATATTCCCTCATTTTATTGTTGTTAAGATTTCAGATTTCTTCCCTCCGATCTTTTTTGGTACCATGGTATCACAGCAGAAGTACAATTTCCTTTCGATTTCAGAAAGTTCTCTAACAATGTGATGAATTCAGACCCAACAAGTCCTAGATGAAGGTCCAGATATTTTGACACTTTTACAATTACAATGACATGTCCAACAAAATTATCAGTTTCTTTGCTGCAACAAATTGTGCTGGAAATCTTGGTGTTCACTGAGACAGTATCATTGGAGAACTTACTGAAATATTATTGACAGAACTTGAACTACTGCTGAATAAGAATGCACTTTAGATTCAGTGCTTATTTGGTTTTGATATACTGAAGTGTGGATTCATGGAATGGCATTTCACCACGAATATAATTGTTGTATATTATCAGTATATTACAGCCAAATATTGCAGGACATATAAAATATTCATGGATATACAATGCTGTATTGTTGACCGAAGTTGACCATAAATTTTATCGTAAAGCCATACTTGACAGTATCTTCATTTCATACTGAAAGAGGAATCCTTCCCCGATATCCCGAATACAAATGATTTCATAGCATAATGGATTAACTAATACTATGACCGATAATTTACGGTAACCGTAACTAGTAAATATGGTGACCGTTAAATTTATGGTCGGATACCGTAAACTGTACAGTGACCGTTGTTGGGTAAAATACGATAAACGTTGAATTTACGGTAGAACACCGTAAATTTCACGGTGACCATTAAGTGATGGAAACGGTGACCGTATTGTTCACGGTATTATTCCGTAAATGTCAACGGTGACCGTTAAACACTTTTTTCACGGTCACCGTTAATTTTACGGTAGATGGTTGGCACCCTGAGCTGCCGGTATTCTACCGTAAAATTAACGGGCAATTGCTAACAGTGTGGTATAACAGGGAAATACCCGAATAGTTATTCCGTGAAAATATATCTGAGTTTACTGAGATTGGCCCCCACTATCTCCCGACTTACACATTAGATAATCCTACCAGGCAGTCAACTGAGAGGTCTGTGTGAAGGTTCGTGTTAGGTTATCAGGATCGATTTATTGTTCGAAGTAGGCCTCAAGATATGCTATTCTGAAAGACAACATTAACGGAATATTTGATTGACGTACTTAAGTTCATAAAACACTTGAGTAGATACTTCTTTTAATTTTATATACTGCATCCGATGTTTGAGAATGTATAACTCCTCGTCACATGGAGTAGCACCTGTTTTGTAGTTATGTAGAGTGGTTTTACGTTAAAGTATTCAAATATCGTTTCGAAAGTTGAAAAAAAAAATTTGGTTTAAGAATGCTTCTGGCGGCTCTTTGCTGAAGCTTATACAATATATAGTGTACAGTATGGCTGGCATAAAATGACTCATGTACCTCAACCGTCGTGATATGACTGAAACAAGGTTGAAAACGACGTTAAACCCTACTACTCACTCACTCACTCACTCATGTACCTCAATACACAAAGCTTTTTTGATAGAAGTTGCAAGAGATGATGTTGCCATGACAAAGTGTGATCGATGACAGTCCTAAATTCTCTCACAATTATTTCTATCGGAACACTGTCTAAACTATAATAATAACTGAAGTGATCGGGCCAGCTTTTGTGCAGATTCTATAAGCATACATTATTTTTATTTTTTTGTTTTTGATATATTTGTTTATAAATATGAACTTTTGAATATTTTGCACATCAGTGTTAAGCTTAATTTGTAATTTGGTAATAAAAACACAATTAGTGTAATAAAACAGCGTGGTTGACAGTGTCAATTATTTCCTTGCCCTTCATCCATCTTTGTCAACCATACTGGTGAGATGTGTTTCACGGGAAAAACAATTGTTATATTAAAAAATCATTAAAACAACACCATATATGTGCCTTTCTATTATCTTACTCACAGTTGGTGAGAGAGAGGGATATATGGGGTGGACATTGCCTATATTCGTAACATCCCCCGCAAAAAATATTGAAAATTCTGAATATATGACAAGACATCTGTTATAGCAACCCTATAACAATCTCTTTTTATGTTTGTTATATCGATGAAAAATCCACCTTTCAATCAAACTACTATAACAATAGAAATTTCACCTTGCAATGATTCGTCAAAAATTATATAAAAACATATTATTCTAAACACTTCTACATATTTGAAAACAAAAGAGATATCGGTACACGGAAACATTATTTGTAAATGTTTATAATTGTTACGAGGAAAATCCAGGATTTAGAGGGATACAAAATAATAAAAAAATGTATAGATTTCTGCAAATCATTCAACAGAGGATATATAACTGATTACACACTACAGGTGGTGCCGGTTACAGGCAAACTGTTTAAAATGTTTGTAGAAGAAAGAACAACAGATGCTCTATATCGAAAGCTACATAATGTTTGTATAGTTCACAATTAATCGGAATGTGTGCGCGATATTCCAAGAATGGGACAGTTATGTTACACATACAAATAACTTGCTAGGTTTACTAGTGTTAGGGAGGTTATCAACTTAAAGCGGCCGATCAGCGGATGTGTCGTTAGGGCTCAGACCACTAAAACAAACTCTAGGCAACCTCTGCCAGAGAAGATGCAGTGCGGTATAAGATGTAGTGTAGTATAAGATGTAGTGTGATATAAGATGCAGTGTGGTATAAGATGCAGTGTGGTATAAGATGCAGTGTGATATAAGATGCAGTGTGGTATAAGATGCAGTGTGGTATAAGATGCAGTGTAGTATAAGATGCAGTGTGATATAAGATGCAGTGTGATATAAGATGCAGTGCCGTATAAGATGCAGTGTGGTATAAGTTGTAGTGTAGTATGAGATGTAGTGCGGTGTAAGATATAGTGCGGCATAATATGTAGTGCGGTATAAGATGCAGTGTGGTATAAGATGTAGTGTAGTATAAGATGTAGTGTGGTATGCAGTATGGCATAAGATGCAGTGTGGTGTAAGATGCAGTGCGGTATAATATGTAGTGTGGTATAAGATGCAGTGCGTTATAATATGTAGTGGGGTATAAGACGTAATGTAGTATAAGATGTAGTGTGGTATAAGATGCAGTGCGGTATAAGATGCAGTGCGGTGTAAGATATAGTGCGGTATAATATGTAGTGGGATATAAGATAAAGTGCGGTATAATATGTAGTGGGGTATAAGATGCAGTGTGGTATAAGATGCAGTGAGGTATAAGATGCAGTGCAGTATAACATGTAGTGTAGTATAAGATGCAGTGTGGTATAAGATGCGGTGTGGTATAAGATGCAGTGCGGTGTAAGATATTGTGCGGCATAATATGTAGTGTGGTATAACATGTAGTGTAGTATAACATGTAGTGCGGTATAAGATGTAGTGCGGTGTAAGATATAGTGCGGCATAATATGTAGTGTGGTATAAGACGCAGTGCGGTATAAGATGTAGTGTAGTATAAGATGCAGTGTGGTATAAGATGCAGTGTGGTATAAGATGCAGTGCGGTATAAGATGCAGTGAGGTATAAGATGTAGTGCGGTGTAAGATATAGTGCGGTATAATATGTAGTGTGGTATAACATGTAGTGTAGTATAACATGTAGTGCGGTATAAGATGTAGTGCGGTGTAAGATATAGTGCGGTATAATATGTAGTGGGGTATAAGATAAAGTGCGGTATAATATGTAGTTGGGTATAAGATGCAGTGCGGTATGAGATGGAGTGTTGTATGAGATGTAGTGTGGTATAAGAGGCAGTGTGGTTTTAGATGTAGTGTGGTAAAGATGCGCACACGGTGAGCAAAAGATTCACCGAATTGATTCCAGTTCATGCGAAGCACCTTCTTCGAGATCATGTGATCTTTTATGTGAGCGGGCCCGCTTAAAAGTGTGCATTTGAACAGCCGTACGTAAAATGCTTATAATCGCCGCACACGGTGAGAATTTCGCCTCTCGAGGCAAAAAAATATCAAAGATAGATATTTTGTTCCGGCCCTAGCCAGACGAAAATCTCAAACAAATCAGCCAGCACACGAGAGGTATCCCCTGAGTCAACAGGCACTCAAGGTAGTTGGCTCAGCGGAAAGCTTTAGTTGTTGTGTTATTCAGGTGGCTTAGGGTCATATTTGGGAAGATCGTGACACGCTGGTTCAACACACTCATCACTTGAGTCATATAGAACAATATCAGAAGGGGTGTCCTTTGCTCTGGGCTCTGTGGCCCCCTTTGGCCCCCAAAAGGGCATTTGAGGGGCAATATTGTTATTCGAGGAATAGTTGGCCTCCCTTCAGCTACGTTATTTCCAAGCTGCGAAGGTTCACTGGTTCAAGCGCTACCAAAAAATATCCAAGATCGCGGCCATGATGACATCACAGTGACATCATATTCCAAAATCAAGCCATTTTTGGACGATTTTTCGGAACGATTTTCCCAATGTTTTATTCGTGCAATTTTCTTGCCTGGTAAATTAGTAAATAATCATGCTTCTGAGCACTTTTACGAAGGAAAACACATTAATTTTGACGGAATACGACGAAAACAGAACTCTGCAAATACACCCTCTTGTCATCCACTTCAAATTTACTCATGATGCTCTGCTCCGAGTATTATGCAACAGACTCAAAATGACGGTGGTTCATAAGTGACATTGTTTTCTTTTAATTAAATATTTGTTTCTTTCTGCATTATCTCCTGGGTGGAAATTATTTTCACCTTGCGTGGAAATTATTCTCACCCGGGTGATATTATTATCACCTGGGTGGAAACTATCATGGGTGGAAATTATTTTCAACCGGGTGAGAATTATTCTCACCCGGATGATATTATTATCACCTGGGTGGAAATTATTATTACCTGGGTGGAAATTATTTTCACATGGGTAGTATTATTATCACCTGGGTGGTAATATTATCACCTGGGTGGAAATTATTATCACCTGGGTGGAAATTATTTTCACCCGGGTGATAATAATTTCAACTCAGGCGAAAATAATTTCTACCCAGGTGAAAATAATTTCCACCCAGGTGAAAATAATTTCCATCCCGGTGAAAATAATTTCCACCCAGGTGATAATAATTTCCACTCAAGTGATAATAATATCACCCAGATGAAAATAATTTCCACCCAGGTGATAATAATATAACCCAGGTGAAAATAATTTCCATCCAGGGGATAATAGTTTTACCCGGGTGAGAATAATTTCCATCCAGGTGATATCACCCGAGTGAGAATAATTTCCACTAAGGTGATAATGCCAAAAAAGATAAAATTTATATATACATAATTAAAAAAAAAAAAAAAATGTCACTTATGACCCACCGTAAAATACACATTTACTTTAGCTATTTCTTTCACAAAATTCTGTTTTTGTTCACGTATGGGTGTATTACCAATTGCGGGTGGCATATTGCATCAGTTGGATGAATTAATCGACGAAAATAAATATGTATACCCGGTAATGCCGAGGAGATTCGTCGTGTACGAATATATAACAACTAAAGGGCAGACATTTTATGCCCTACTCTGAAGGAAGAAATCCGATTGGCTTATATAATCACTTGTGGAAGATTACAATCTTTATCACTGATAATTATAGAGATAGTTATGTGGTAAACAACCAAGCTTGAATTTGAAGTAAACACACATTGAGGCCCTCAAATCAAAAATAAAACATGACAAAGTTCCGTACCGTATGTTAGAATATGCCGGCTTATTGGTCGGTATTTATCGGAAGTTGACTAATTTATTGATTCATTTATTTTAATCAAACATGCGTGTAATTCTGTCATGGGGTGTAATAAAATGCTAAGTTATCATACCATATATACCCTCAGAGTGACATATCTGCATGGACAATTGCGAAATTGAATAGTTCGTTCCGCTATGGACTCTACACTAAATAAAATCCATGGTTCTGAGGAATAGATGATATTAGTATCGATAATAGAGAGAACAGATCACGCGTTCATTTCTTTCTTTTGTAATAACCGAAGATATACTAGGACAACCGAGAGTGTTAAGTTGTTCCATTAAATTATGGGTCTATTATTAGGTTTAAAAGACAGGCAATCCTACTTCATAACATATACGAAATTGTGATTGTTTGTGAAAATCGTTGCTTACTACACAACCTGCACGTAATCAATCTCAGTGATGTAAGATGGTATGATGACAGAAATACACATTCCAATACCAGAAAATATAATAATAATATACATTCCAGAATAATATCCAAGTTTACTCAGATTGCCACGAAAAGTCAGTCTTTTCGGTCTACCGTATGTAGGCCCCTAAGTGAAAATGAAAAGGGGAAAAAATAAAAAAGCCACAAAGAAATCAATTTTCATAGGATTGAAGTATTGTAATATAGGCCTACCTGGAAATATTAACTTCTGTATATTCCCCTTATCATTTCTATCAAATATTGCATTGGATGAACAGGTCTGACAAGCTTGAATGTGGTTGGTCATGCATTTGACGATTCTCATGCACGTGGGTATATAAGGGAGTACACGCGCTGTCCACGTGCAATTGCTGGTCGTTATGCATGTATGTAGTATATAGTTATCATAAACAAGGATACACGGTTACTATTGTTAGTCAACATACTTTGTCGACGTTATGATGATCACAATCTATACCTCAGAAACCGCGTCTTTAAAGAATGCGCCCAATTTCTGACTCACAGACGGTATATTGGTTCAGATATTTTTACCCCCGACCACGTGCACATAGATCCTCGAGACCAATGATGGTCGTCTATGTTTTCAACACTCCCTAAATGTATTTTTCAGACTGTCACATGCATGAGTATGAGGAAGTTACAATAAATATAATGGCATACGAATAAAGTATTTATTCGACCATATCTGTTTTTCAAAGCTATCCATAAATTATATAAATTCACTTTTGATGAAAGTTTTTCTTCAGGCTCATAATTAGCATCAAAAAATTAAATACGATTTAATTCATAGATAGATGTCGTGCAGGCTAAGGTTGATGGAATGTTCAAATTATAGGACAATAACATTTTTCAAGGACCCGCTGGCGATTTCGAATGTCGAAATGCTCCAAGTGAGCCCTAAATACCCTCTGCATGCTTAATTCCGATATGTTGAATGTGACGATAACATTCAGTCTGATTATACTTGCAGTATAAGGAAGGTAGGATGAATTATTCCACCATTGCTATCTAACCTGAGGTTGTTGTAGTGTGTGTTCAGTCGTATTCAAATGTTCTGTGGTGGAGGGCTGAAGTAGGGTTAATGTCATGAGATTCAGTCAAAATCTGAACAGGGTGTCAGAATGTTCATAAATATGAAAGAAATATCTTTCAAGATCTCCCCGGTTAAGTGAAATATCAAAATACACCGATTGCCAACCTTTACAGTGAATATAGATTTGGTGCATGGAAACAATAAAATTTGCTTGTTCTTCCGGGTATAAAACCTGAAACTTTTTTCAAATTAAAATGGTGGAGATATCTGAGAAAATACGTTTAATACCGTACTGGACAGCTTCAGAGTCATATTATATAGTTATCGTATCTAGCGGGTATAAAACCTGAAACTTTTTTCAAATTAAAATGGTGGAGATATCTGAGAAAATACGTTTAATACCGTACTGGACAGCTTCAGAGTCATATTATATAGTTATCGTATCTGGAGATTTGTGTGGGTTCCTTCTGCATTTTGTGTGTGGGGGGCTTGTATATTTTTCTTGCTATAACCAAATATCACAGGGAATGTTTACAACCAATAGAACAAGTTAATTAGACGAAAGCTACGAAATGTCAGGTGATTATCAGGTGTGCAGTCGACCATGTTTCCCCCAAAATAGTTGAATTTGGCTCACTTTCTTCTAGTGCTTCAACGTAATTTCTCATCATTTAAGAACGCATAACATAGACTTGTCAAGAGAACCATTATAGTTAAGGGATAAATTCATTTTTTTATTGGTTATTCAGGTAAGTGAAATCAAAGTACTTAAAGTACTGATGTCGGGTTTACTTGCATCAGAGGAGTTTATTAGTCCCATATTTGGGAAAAATGGTGGTGTTCGCTTGACATAGGGAATCGTCCTCAAGCTGTTCGGTTTGAAGGGCCAAACTTTCACTTTTATCAAAGGGATATGAAATGGACCATTTTGTACAGCCTTCATGCTGAATTATAAGACCCGAAATAATGAAGGACTGCAGATGCACGAACACGGATTTATGGCTCACTAAAGTTGGTAAGTTGGCTTATTTTCGTATTTTTAGGCACTTTTCGGTGCGGATTTTCTCTTGTTACAAAAATAGGACACCTTTAACCAAAACCAATTTTAGCTATTTTGACCAACAAATAAGTCTAAATATGATTTTGGTTAAAGGTGTCATAATTTTGCAACGAGAATTTTGGAGAGAAAATGTCGACTGTAAATGCACCGAAAAGTGCAAAATACGGCAGGTTTGAACCACTGTAAGTCTGGTTGTGTTTGTCTGTAGGTCTTGATTATTCTTTATCTTTATCTATTCAAATGGTCAATTTGGTGCTTTTTAGACAAAAATTAGCCCCACCAGCTGTGTGTATCAAAAACGCATTGAGGACGATTCCCTATCTAAAGTGAAGATCATCTTTGTGATCTTGCACTATATATGAATCATAACTTTTGTTGTAAGGTAGCTTACCAAAGATTGAAAAATGTTCAAAAATATTAAAATTCATATTCGTAATAATAATTCATAAAGTGCCATATAGTTATAGAACAACCTCAAGAATATGTGTGTAAAGTTTGTGTATCCTGTAATTTTTGTATGGCTCCGTAAAGGACCATCGCCGATATTGGACAGATCCACATTTGTTTGACACACCGTGTACGTTGCTGTCCTCTCACCGTGACGGGACAACCACAGTTATAATCATCCAGTCTCAGCCAATGTTCACTAAATTTGCATTTTCCCGGCATCGGCAAAATTAGCCCAAAGCTAAATTCCAAACCAACGAACAATGGCGACTGCAATTTGACCAGTTCAAATGGCGACTGTTCTGATACGTAAATTAGTACAGATGTCAAGAGCGTGAGCCAATCAGCTGTCGACATTATGACCTCGACCAATACACGTCACAGAATATGAATATTAATTCAGCGGGAAACAGTCACGAGTTTAGTTCAACCAATGGACTACACAAAATATGTAAATGAGCTGTCTGACCTCGTTCCAATCTGGCGAAGGGTCACCAGCAAACACGTTTCACGGCTGTTTGGATTTTTATTCCGCAATAAATTTCGCTGAACTTCAGAGAATAACTTAGCTTTTTCCACTCATTTTCCCGGACTCTGTACATATATTTCCTCTGACTTTCCATGTCCTTTCAACGAAATTCCATTACTCTTAGCGCCTGGAATTGCATGGCTTGTGCGAGGCCTGTTGTGAATGCTGTAAGGGGCATCAAATGAGAACAGTCTCCGGGCAGGAGATCAAAACTACACATGTGCAGAAGAAAAAAGAAAAACTGAAAAGTGATACTAATGTAGGGTTTACCCTTGGTAAACCCGACAAAAATCATCGTTTTTTGGACCTATTTTGTTGGTCAAGCCGTCCTTCTATTCCTTTGATATGAGGAAGGGATTCGCTGCATTACCGGTACACCTTTTAAATCAAATTTTGACGCAATTTGCTAAAATCATAAACTACTAATTTACATCAGAAGGTGACATATTATAGAAAGTTTGTAAAGGTAAATATATTTCAGTAAACCTATATTTATTTAGATATAGCTTTTAATTTTCGGCTCTGTTTCCTTGAGCTATTGTAAAATTGGATCGGCTGGCGAGCCGTGAGCTGCAATGCGCGCATGTACACATCACGCCTGTGTCCCAGTTTTTAAAAGGATGGTTGTTATGGTCGGTAAATCGCGGTGGGTTGTCACGTCACTTCCGGTCGAGGTCACTTCCCGTACTAGGTCACTTCCAGTTCGAAGTTCACTTCGTGTGTGAAGTCACATCCGTTGCGAAGTCACTTCTGGTCACGTGACTAGCAGGTGGATATATAATTCGGATTTCGGAAAAATATAATCCAGAAAACAGTCAAGAGGGTCTAGGTGGGCTATTCCTGAGCAATATAGGTCGTGCAGGGTCTCGTCGTCAAGAGACCGTTTACGACTGGAAATGACATCATCGCGCGCAATCGAGGCGTAGTAGCGAATGCTGGTATTTTAGGGATACGCAGCGGCGTGTGTGAGCGACTTATATAGACCATCCTGGGTCCAAATATGGCGAGCGGGGCCTAGTCATGAAGTCTTTGGTACTAACGTGATGAGTTCATGGTGTGCATTTACAGACAATTGATAGTAGCGAAAGTGGGCAATTTAGAGGTGCGCATGTAGTGTGTTTGGGTGTTTTAGGAACATCGTTGCTCCAAATATGGCGTGCAGGGTCTCGTCTTGTGGCTCTTGGCATGTTGACTACGATTTGAATGGTTTTGTCCGGAAGTGTCCGGGAGTAAGATCTCCGCCTTTACGCCTTATCACAAACAACTGAGAGGAAAAGATTGAACAACATCAGTAGCAGAGAAAGTGAGAAAGGGAAATGAACAACAACAACAAGCATATTGCGTATTACACATTTTATTGTCCACTCCATCACATCACACCCATCCCCTTATTCTACTTCTCATCGACTGCCAACCAAGAGAAGCATACACCGTAGTCTACCGAGTATTTCAAGACGACACTCTGCACGGCCCATTGGGAGCCAATATGGAACATCCTCTTGCGCAAACAAAATCGCTTACTTTCTGCTCCTCACCCGCGCATGCACACCATGCCGTCACCTCCAGACAGAACCACCCCAACCGTAGTATACACGCCGAAAGTCCAAGACGAGACCCCACACGCCATATGGCGTGATCGGAGATCTTACTCCATAATCCAAAGACCCATTCCAAGGATATCCCTGAATCGTCAAAACAGACCCAATGCGCATCGCTAAACTGTAATGTTTTGCTACCACACATCGCTTGAGTATACGCGCCATGACCTCACGACGCCAACTGTAGTCTACATACCGAGAGCTCCAAGACGAGACCCCGTAAGCCATATTTGGACACAGGATGGTCGCTAGATAGTTCAAATATGACACTGTGTACCCCTGATATACCAATTTTCGCTACCTAGACTGTGCATGCGCACGATAACGTCCAGACAAATGACAAGCGTATAGTCATATTCATAAGAGAACAGATATAAGTCAGCCAACAGGGGTGCACAATTAGTGCCCAATGGAATACCTACATGCTGTTGATATATTGTGTTGCCAAATTTCATATATCTACGATCAGGTTTCTTGAACACAGATGCTATTGATGAACTTAAACGGCCAATAAGGTCCTTATGAGGGATTGTAGCACCGGTATAGAGAGTCGAGAAATCCCATGTGGATACATGTCTATACGGTATGTGACCTTTATCATAAGTTATTCCGTAAGACATTTTGAGTTTTCCACTATCCACATATATTCAATGCCAGAGTTTTAGAAATAGTGGCGCCAAATCATTCCCAAAATGCTTTTACCTCCTGAAGGGCCTTCGTCAACAGGGTTGAAAGAAGCTTGTTGGTGCAGCTTCCAGAACCAGCTATGAATCTAGCTTTGTGTAGTGATTTATGCATTTTAGTCCAGTTTACTTCTGGTATGTCGTTATGATTGGTTGGAATTACAAGCGTCTGGTCCGTCATTCATAATTCAGCCGCCGTCCATTAAAAAATTTCTGCGTCCATAATCCAAAGACCAATTCCATACTTCATATAACAGTATTTGCACCAAATTCAAAGAGACAATCATAGTATACATAAACATAGATTAGTTTCCTGCAAGAAAGGTAAATACCTCTTTCCCGGAAAAAACGTTTTGTGATTGTTAAATAAATCTTCCAGAGCAAGACGATGATATGCTTACCCTCAATTCTTTAACCAGCACCTGGTTATAGTAATATTTACATATGAATATTATATTATTTGGAGCTTTGTCTGCTGGGACTATGGCGAATTTATCTGAAGATTTGCTAGAACTTCTTGCGATTTGAGGTTTCTGAGTACAATTTTACTTCTGTCAATATGGCGGATTGTTTGAACGACCATTAAAAATCCATCCCAGTCTACTCCACGGGCCCTACAATACGAGACCCTGCACGTCCCATGTGGCTCAGGGTTAGCTCACCTAGACCCATTTGATTGTGTTCACCGCATTTTCATCCCGTTTTCCGGATTTTATTTTCGGGAAGGTCCTAGTTTTGCACCCACCCACCAGTCACGTGACCGAGTCTTACCCCACTGCACCAACCTCAACCTGTAACCATTTCGGTCATCTATACGCGGTAAGACTGACCCTGGGATCGTGTGTATCCATTTACAGCCTACTTTCGGCAAGTGCGAGAGGGAATTTCCAGAAATCAATACCAATAGACTTCGTCAGCCAATCAGCTAAAGTCTACCGACGTAACCCCAACGTAACTCGCCATTTTCGAATCATGTGATGCCCTACTTGTTTAAAATTACAGATCTACCACACCTCTTGGGTGATACGAAAGTTATTTATACCTATATATTTTGTAAGCCTAGCCTATATCTGTTTCCCAAGTGGATTGAAAACCTGTAATTTATCAGATTTCTCGAGTCTGTTCTCTGCCGGATGAAGGCCGAACAGAATCCCGTAATATACCGGATATCGCTCCGCAATAATGGAGACTCACGATTCGCAAGCCATCTTATGGATGGCGAAGTGTACGCAAATGCACCAACCTGTAACCATCTCGGTCATCTATACGCGGTAAGACTGACCCTGGGATCGTGTGTATCCATTTCAGACTACTTTCGGCAACTGCTAGAGGGAATTTCCAGAAATCAATACCACGTGACTTCGTCAGCCAATCAGCTAAAGTCTACCGACGTAACCCCAGCGTAACCCGCCATTTTCGAGTCATGTGATGATTTACTTGTTCAAAATTACAGATCTACCACACCTCTTGGATGATACGAAAGTTATTCATACCTATATATTTTGTAAGCCCAGGCAATATCTGTTTCCGGGGTATGTATGAAAACCTGTATTTATCGGAGTTTTCGAGTCTGTTCTCCGCCGGATGAAGGCCGAACAGAATCCGGTAAAACACCGGATATCGCTCCGCGATAATGGAGATACACGATTCGCAAGCCATCTTATGGATGGCGAAGTGTACGCAAATGCCCACTGCACGACCCCTGCGGACTCTATGTGACCCCTATACACGTAAGGGATATAAAGTTCGTTTTCCGAAATTCTAGTCTTTCATCCACCCGCTAGTCACCAACCCGGAAGCGACCTCGCACCGTGTTTAACCTCCCACCGGGAAGTGATCTCTCGTCACAAACCTTCACGATTTACCCACCACAACAATGATAAGAGATCACTCCTTGTACTTATACTAGGGTTGTTACAATCCCGCCAAATTAAAACAGTTCTCAGGAAAATATTCGAATGTTGTGTACACATATCATAATCCCAGATTGGGTGGCTGCATAGCGTTTCTCGATGATTTTCGAGATATCACTGCTTCAGTATTTTTCCATCACACAATGGGTCGTTAAAGTTACTTAATGTATCTGCGTGTTTACCCTCCGTGTTGTTAAATGATAATGAATTAATTAAGCTGCATGATGCAGACCTGGACGTATTTGCTCACCCCAACCAACCATAAGAAATCAAAAAGAAAAGAAAAGAGTCAAATAACCTAATTCGGGATCAGGGAGCGGATGAAATTGTGCATTCCGAAGGACTTTTTCCGGCTGCAACTGTTTCGTTGTCCCTGCGACTACAGAACTGAAACTTTCCACACCGAATACTTCGGCCAAACTCTATCCAAAATATGCCAACATCGGATGTATCCATGTTGACTACACTATACATTTCAGGCTCCTATCTTATTTCGCTGAAGACAGTAGTAGTATATAGCGAGGATTTCAGCGTTAGTTGACCTAAAAAATTTGCATAATTTGTGGAGGTCACGTGGAGGAGAGGTCAAGTGCACTATAGTTCCGGCAGAATGACCAAAAAGCTACCTCCAACACCGGAGAGTTCCAATTGTTGCAGGGAATGTATTCATCCGCGGTGATGCGGTCTGGCGGTGATGCGGTCGCGGGAAAAAGCTTCCGCGGAGAAAAAGTAGTCCCCAGACTTCAAATACGCTACATGGTCCGATTGGGTCGAGTGAGGTATCAAAGTGAAGCATTCGTGAAGGGCCATCCAGTCATCAGTGGGTGTATGTAAAATTAGGATTTTTTCCCGAAACTATGAAAAGCGGAACACGGACTTTACCCTTAAAATAGGGGAAAACACCTATCCACCCTAGCCAAAAGGGCTAATATCGGTCCCCGGGCTTATTGGGACCTGCCTATCAAGTCAATGGGGTGGGTGCATGTAAAATTAGGATTTTCCCCCGAAACTATAAAATGCGGAACACGGAATTTACCCCTAAAATAGGGGGAAATCCCTATCAACCCTAGCCAAAAGAGCTAATATCGGTCCCCGGGCTTATCAGGGCCTGCCTATCAAGTCAATGGGGTGGGTGCATGTAAAATTAGGATTTTTTCCCGAAAATATAAAAAGCGGAACACGGACATTACCCCTAAAATAGGGGAAAACTCCTATCAACTCTAGCCAAAAAGGCTAATATCAGTCTCCGGGCTTATCGGGGCCTGCCTATCTAGTCGATGGGGTGTGTGCATGTAAAATTAGGATTTTTTCCGAAAATATAAAAAGCGGAACACGGACTTTATCCCTAAACTAGGGGAAACCCCGTATCACCTCTAGCCAAGAGGGCTAATATCGGTCCCCGGGCTTATAGGGGTCTGCCTATCAAGTCGATGGGGTGGGTGCATGTAAAATTAGGATTTTTTTCCGAAAATATAAAAAGCGGAACTCGGACTTTACCCCTACAATAGGGGTCTGTATTATACAATATAAGGGAAAATGGCTGTATGGGGTATAGGGATGGTCAATTTTTTTCGTGGGCTTTACTATGGCTTGTGGGGTCTTGTTTTTCACGTCTCGCCGAGAAAAACACAATGGAAGGGGTCCCTGAGCGAATCGGTGAAATTTTTGGGAAAAGTCACCGACGTCTGTATATAGACTCATACTGGCTATATGGGGGGAGGGGTGGTCAATTTTTTTTTGTGGGTGTTACTATGGGTTGTGGGGTCTCGTTTTTCTCGTGTCGCCGAGAAAAACACAATGGTAGAGGTCCCGGAGCGAATCGGTGAAATTTTTGGGAAAAGTCACCGAGGCCTGTATATAGGCTCATATAGCTCCATACTGGCTATATGGGGGTATAGGTTCAACCTGGGAAATTCACACACGTTCATTGGGATATGGGTTGTTTGGAATTGTTTTTCACGTCTCGTCATTTAGAACACGATGGGAAGGGGCTCGGAGCGCAACGGTGAAATTTTTGGAAAAGTACCATATAGCCCATATATTCCCATACTGGCTATATGGGGGTATAGGTTCAACCTGGGAAATTCACACACGTTCATTGTGATATGGGTTGTTTGGATTTGTTTTTCACGTCTCGTCATTTAGAACACGATGGGAAGGGTTTCGAAGTGAAACGGTGAAATTTTTGGAAAAGTACCATATAGCCCATATAGCTACATACTGGCTATATGGGAGTATAGGTTCAACCTGGGAAATTCACATACGTTCATTGTGATATGGGTTGTTTGGTTTTGTTTTTCACGTCTCGTCATTTAGAACACGATGGGAAGGGTTTCGAAGTGAAACGGTGAAATTTTTGGAAAAGTACCATATAGCCCATATAGCTACATACTGGCTATATGGGAGTATAGGTTCAACCTGGGAAATTCACATACGTTCATTGTGATATGGGTTGTTTGGTTTTGTTTTTCACGTCTCGCCATTTAGAACACGATGGGAAGGGTTTCGAAGCGAAACGGTGAAATTTTTGGAAAAAGTTCACCGAGGCCTGGGTAAGCCCATATGCCTATACTGCATGGCTATGGGGTATAGGCCCATACGGGGTGGACGTTTTGAGATCTAGGTGAGCCCCTAATGATCCTATGGTGTCGTATGAGGTCTTATTTTGAAGCTCTCGTGGAGGAGCATCCGACTGGACTAATAGTTCGTCCCATTTTCAATATTCTGCGCATGCGCAGTCTGGCCCGTAGTATAGAAAGCAGGCATGTTGGGGATGCGTGAGGGTGTGTTTGGCCCACCACTATGGGTCCATGGTTGTGGTTGGGTGGTGTGGGATGTGCGCATAGACGTCACTTCCGGTTTCACTAAAACTACCTCCGAACACAGAAGAGTTCCAATGTTCCCCTTAGCATATCGGTCCCCGGGCTTATCGTGGCCAATCGTAGTTACGCCTTAACGCTCTAACATAACGCCTTGACGCCATGATATAGACCGGAGAGAGAACAACAACAACAACAAGGATGACACTTGAGAGAACAACAACAACAACAAGTTTTTTTTCATATAGTTTATTTTCCCCAACGTTACATCATACCCACGCTGGGGGAGCCGCGTTGGGTATGTTTACAACTCAAAAAGACTCTTGCCCAATCAGAGGCCACCATTTGCATCTGTCCTATTCGTTCCTGTCCGTTAGATTCTTGTCCAATCAGAAGTCGCCATTTCAGAAAGTTCCATCTTTGCTCGGTGTGACCTAAGCGTCGTCGGGCAGGCCTGGATATTCTTCGGGCAACATGTCCTGAAACAGTTGTTTGCGCATTCTGATCGCATTTTCCAGGTCCTCGATGGGTGGTAGCCCCATAGCCTCTTCCAAGTAACGCTTGGTCTTCATGATGGACCTGTGCGTGGGGTCGCCTTTCATTTCAAGCGGTAGTAAGGTATACTGTTCATAGCTCGCCATGGCTGTTTCCCTGATGCGGGGGCGCATTTGGCTGTACGCCTGTTGTAAATTATACTCTCCGGCGTTCTCGATCGCTGCAGCGTAAGCATTGATAGCTGCTGTCACAATACGATCCCAGAAGGTTGGTTCTGCCTCACTTTCCACGGACGTAGGCTGACTATCTGAGGTCAAGCTCTCCGTATCACTAGATAGACTCGCAGCAATCTCTGTTTCGGTATCAGTCGATACACTCTCAGCAATCTCTGTATCAGCATCCGCCTCAACGGACTCCTCAGAGTCTTCAATCCGATGTATATTTTTCTGGTGTCGCATCATATCGTAATGTCTGGTGAACGTGCGTTTGCACTCAGAGCAAGTATAAGCCATGCTGACGGTTGAACGTCGACTGTGCGTGTTTTTGGAAATACGCTTGCTTTTATAGACAGTAACGCCCATCAACGCTTAGCTTAACGCTTCAACGCCCTGATGAATTAGCTCAGAAGCTCTGATTTCCATGGAATTGACACCAATTCATCGAAATGCAGTGACGCCCGGCGTTACGCCTTAACGCCCGTCTCAACGCATTAACACACTTTCTTAACGCTTTAACGTCGTTTAATGATGCGCTCGAACAAATGTTTCTTTTGTGCTATTGCTCTGACATACGCCGCTTTTCAGTTCATGCCCGAGGTTTTCCAAATCGACGCTGTTCTTTCAATTTCCATATGGACTGGGTCCTTATCCAACAATTTCAAATGGGTCACGAGGTCGACATACCGCTGACGTGAAGCCCGTCGTAGTCTGGGTGCCAATCTGTTATGGGCTAAAATTGCGGCTTCCTCTTTCGAATACCCTTTGCGTTGAAACTTGTTTCCTGTGACCCTCAACGTCTTGCCCATCTCGGCGTTCATACTTTCTTTGAACAAATCCTTCCATAGCCTCGAGTTCACATTATGTTCATTCCCTTGTACGGGTTTGAGTTGGTCCTTCACGGTTGGGTGATATTCCGGGACTGATGGTATGAAGGGACCCCGCTGTATGGGGGTGGCTTGCTGCCGCTGCTCTACCAGCTGTGGACTCGGTGGATGGTGTCGGGGTATATGACGTTGCGGTGATCCCTCGCCGGGTAGCAGGTGGGTCGTCAGCCGGCCATCTTCGGGGGTATGGGCTTTTAAATCTACGAATAGGTAGCCGTACGGACGACTTGTTGCCCCTTGAAACGCCTGCATGAAATGGTCGATGTTCTGAGGATAAATTCGACTACCAAACACAGGGATTTGTGCTCTGTCAATGGGACTGGAGAACAACACAAAGTATTGGCAGTTCAAGGCAATATCTCTGGACGCCTTCCCTTGAGGAAAGAGATTCTGGGTCAAATAGATGACGGACAGATTCCTATGATGGGATCCTTTAGTAAACAAGTCGGCAACGTGTGAATTGTCCTTGGCCGTACTCATCAGATCATCTAACACTACCACGTTGGTTTGCTCGGGGTCAAAGTAATACGGTTCGTCTATGTCGTGAGGAATCCCTGGGACGAAACTCACATTCTGTAATCGCGTAGTTTCGTAGGCGGGCTGCCATTGGCTATAACACCAAACAACACGTGTCGGAGCTGGGGTTGCCACACCTTCCTCTAAGAACTTCATCACCCAGGACGTCTTTCCACATGCCGTAGGGCCGCTCACCGTCATCGTATAGGGATGCTCTGCTGCACCTGTTGGACCTATAATGGGACTCGGCGGTGTCTCTTGGTTGTGTTTGCCTTGAATGTGCCTGAGCATACTATCGCGACGAGAGAAGGTTCCCTGACTGAACGTACACGTACACGACATGTTGATCTGTCGACCAATACCTAAGGACTGATGAGGGACACATGTTCATTCTTATATGTACAGACACCACCACCAACACCACCACCATACACTACCACCACACACACACACACACACCACCACCATCACATTCCACCACCACCACCACCGCCACCAACGGGCGTTGACGGGCGTCAACGCCCGGTGGTGGTGGTGGGAGCTCCCGTGTGGCAGACTTCTTGGATTGGAGCTCTTGGAGCTCAAAGCCTGTGGAGCTCAGAGCTCGGAAGTGACATTTGCATATGACCTCGTGAGGTCACTTCCGCTTCCGTTCACGTGACCGGAACTGACCTTTGACCCCTGCGCGCGCTAACAATACCGCATAAAAATTGCGCGCAGGGGTCAAAGGTCAGTTCCGGTCACGTGAACGGAAGCGGAAGTGACCTCACAGAGGTCATATGCAAATGTCACTTCCGAGCTCTGAGCTCCACAGGCTTTGAGCTCCAAGAGCTTCGATCCAAGAACTCTGCCACACGGGAGCTCCCACCATCACCACCGGGCGTTGACGCCCGTCAACGCCCGGTGGTGGCGGTGGTGGTGGTGGAATGTGGTGGTGGTGGTGTGTGCCTGTGTGTGGTGGTAGTGTGTGGTGGTGGTGTTGGTGGTGGTGTCTGTACATATAAGAATGAACATGTGTCCCTCATCAGTCCTTATGTATTGGTCGACAGATCAACATGTCGTGTACGTGTACGTTCTGTCAGAGAACCTTCTCTCGTCGCAATAGTATGCTCAGGCACATTCAAGGCAAACACAACCAAGAGACACCGCCGAGTCCCGCTATAGGTCCAACAAGTGCAGTAGAGCATCCCCATACGAAGACGGTGAGCGGCCCTACGGCATGTGGAAAGACGTCCTGGGTGATGAAGTTCTTAGAGGAAGGTGTGGCAACCCCAGCTCCGACACGTGTTGTTTGGTGTTATAGCCAATGGCAGCCCGCCTACGAAACTACGGGATTACAGAATGTGAGTTTCGTCCCAGGGATTCCTCACGACATAGACGAACCGTATTACTTTGACCCCGAGCAAACCAACGTGGTAGTGCTAGATGATCTGATGAGTGCGGCCAATAGTCCAGTAAATCTAACGCATTTTTGGGGTCAACCCACCACAAATTGCAACAGAATTTATTTCACTGCTATGCATTTCAGAAAGGTCCCCAGAATAACATACTAAAAGTCTACAATCCCATATGCATGGGAAATATATTAAATTTCAAGTTGAAATTTGAGGTATTTTTCGCGAAATTTCAGTGTTTACCTGTCTCTTGCTCCTATAAGAAAACCTTGTACTTGGTACTAAGCGTGAAAGAAATGGGTCATTATTTACACTCATTCCATTCGTTATCATATCAAGGTTATACTCAGCCTAAAATAATACCCTTGCACGAAAATATTTATGGAGAAATTCAAAATGGCGGATGTATGGGGTCATTCTAAATCTGAACTTTTTACCATTTCCATGCCAGTCCAGGCAATCTATCTGTTTTTTATTTAGCTGGACCCAAAATAAATTGCAATAGAATTTTGTTCACTGGTATGCATTTCTAATAGGTCTCCAGAACAACATTAAAACTCCACCAAAATCTATTTGGTGGAGATACGGCTTTTTCTAAAACACAGATACACTATCATGCTTCATATAAAAAGGTAGAAAATATTGGTTTGTCTCTGAATAAGGACAGTTTATCATCCAGAAATCCAATCAATGCATGATGATCTAGGATACATTATTCTATGGTAGTGAAAACATTTGCATTCCAAATGCATTTGCTCATACAAATAGATAGCAAAACGATAGTTCAGCACCAGGGTATATAATCATACATGGTAATATCCTGCCAGTTGGCATTATTTCCATTAGCATTGTTATCCGAAAGGGAACTGACAAGGTGTGATATATTTTCTTTCAACCTATGACAATCACAGACAATAGTTCCATCAACTTATAAAGGTATAACTCTATTATCACAAGCACGTAACAAGTGCCAGGTCGGACATTCAATAGTGTTTGTACCTTGTTGAAAAAAAAATGCAGCCTTGCCAATCAAGAGAGAGAGAGAAATTCGATCCAACGTCGTGTTTAGCAATAGTTCAGATATATAATGACAATCTGCCAAACATTTATGATCCATCACAATTGTTTGTAAGACAAATGTTGCTGATGAAAGAAGAATAATTATGCAGATCCCAATATATCATTTAATTATCGAACAAATAATACTTTGAATTATAGGCAATTACAAGCGTCTATTCCGTCATTCATAATCCAGCCGTCGTCCATTAGAGAATATCCGCGTCCATAATCTAAAGACCTATTCCATATTCCATATAACAGTATTAGCACCAAATTCAAAAAGACAATCATTGTATACATAAATCATAACTATGCATAACTAATCATGTTTATTTTACATTCTGGTTCATGGTAACATTATTATGGGAAGTGACTTCTCATACATATAGCTGATGTCTTTTAATGTTATTCCTCATGAACACTGCCATAAGTTGAGGAATATTTCACAGCACTATCAATCCCAATACCAGTCTTCCAAGCGTACCTTAGATACAACGCATATCACGAATCGTTAGATTCTTGGTATGTGCTTTAGAATAGGTTAACAGGAAGACTATACTGTGAAGTCGTGTGGCTCTGCTAGTATGTCGGCACCTCTTCCCACTTCCCTTATGTGTTGTAATTCGCCAATGTCATTTTCAAAGGTCTGGGTTTGATGAGTTTGCACAGCTCAGTCGTTTGCTTTCTCAACACACACTTGAACAATCCAGGCCATGATCCTTAAAGGTGCATCTGCTTCAGCAGCAATCCTTCTTGCAGTTTCACCTGATAACCTCAAGTAACCCCTGAAGCTGGTGGCAGATCAGTTTTCGCAGGGAGAAACCGATTGAATTGTCCACTCCCATTTTTGTGACCGCAATGGATGGTCTTCTCCTCAAGTCAATTCCTTCGTCTGGTATAAACATATAAGCGTTTTCTATGCTGCTGCAATAAATGACCTTCCTCGGGACTCTCATGACCTGGATGAACACTTCAGCTTGTTGGCGAAATGCTCAGTGACAGTTGTCTTCGTCAAGGCAGCACCTTTGTCGATGCCATATGGTCGGAATACTGTGTCACAGCCCAGAATGGCATGCACAAGCAACATATTTGTACAGACTTGCATTCCCAGCACAGCCTTTGTCTTCTTGACATTCCAAACTCTCCGACCCCACTAATGACATGGTCATTCAGTCAAAGAAAGACGAAGTCCTAGCAAACAACGTCAACAAGTAGCAGTTCATTACTCTTATGAGTGAACAGTTGGAAAGGGCGGGATGTTTCATATGCAGATGTTTTTGTTTTAAAGCTGCCGTTTAATCGACTGAAAGCATCAAAACTTTGATTGGTGATAGTATTGACCTGTTAGTTCTGCTCTGCTTTCATGCAGACATGGATGACAATGACATCTACTTTCAGCCAAGAGAGAAGTCAAAGAAACAGAATGTCAAGAAGACAAAGACTGTGCTGGGAATGTAGGCCTAAGTGCACAAATATGCTGTTCGTGCATGCTATTCAGGGCTGTGACACAGTATACTGACCATATGGCATTGGCAAATGTGCAGCCGTAAAGAAAACAACGCTCAATGAGCTATTTCGCCAAAAAGCTGAAGTGTTAAACCAGGCCACTGAGAGTCCCGATGGAGGTTATCTACTGCAGGTGCTTGTGTGTTTATACAATGGTAACCCTGACGAAGCAATTGGCTGCATGAGATACAAGCGTTTCTGTGACAAAACGAACCATATATGTGCAGGTACAAAACCTTCCACCAACATCAGCATGACCTAAGTATTAAGGTTCGCGTGCTTAGAGTGGAAAGGGGAATAGCATCCATTGCAGCCACAAGAATGAGGGTAGACGGCTTCTCTCTGTGAAAACTGAACTGCCACCAGTTCCACTGGCACTCTTTGCGGTTATCAGGTGCAACTGCAAGAAAGATTGCAGCTGAAGAAGAGCATGTAGGAGCATGACCTATATTGTTGAAAATGTAAAATGAAACATGGTAAATGGCATGGTAGAACGTCATGGTAGAACATCAAGTTTGCCTATAATCTAGATTATTATTTGCTTGATAATTAGATAATAGGATTTGCATAATCATTCTTCTTTCGTCAAAACATATCTGACACACAATTGCGATAGATCATTAATGGCTTGCAGAGCTGTATTTTTCAGCAAGGCACATGTTGTGATAATAAAGAGATATCTCCATGAGTGGGTTTGTGGAAATATTGTCTGTGACAGTTATCGGTTGAAGGAAAATATATCACAGCTTGTCATTTCATTTATTTTGGGAGAGAATCCCTCTTTCAGATGATTATGCTAATGGCAAAAATGTTAATGACTGAATATTACCATGTATAATTCATATAGCCTGATGCTGAACTATCAGTTTGCTATCTACGCTTATGAGCAAATCCACCGGGAAGACACATATTTTCACCACCATGGCATAATGTACCCTGGATAATGTATTAATTGGATTTCTCGATGATAAACTGTCCTTATTCACGGAAAAAGCAATATTCTACCTTGCTTATATGAGGCATAATGGCCTATTATGTATAATAAAATGGCGTATCTTTGTTTTCAAAAAAGTCGTATTTCCACCAAATAGATTTTGGTAGACTTTAATATGTTGTTTTGGAAACCTACTAGAAATGCATATCAGTGAAACAAATTCTGTTGTAATTTGTTTTGGGTCCAGCTAAAAAAACCCAGATAGATTGCCTGGACTGTCATGAAAATGGTAAAAAGTTCAGATTTAGAATGACCCCATACATCCGCCATTTTGAATTTTTCCATAAATATTTTCGTGCAAGGTTATTATTTTAGGCTGAGTATAACCTTGATATGATAACGAATGGAATGAGTGTAAGTAATGACCCATTTCTTTCACGCTTAGTACCAAGTACAAGGTTTTCTTGTAGGAGCAAGAGACAGGTAAACACTGAAATTTCGCCAAAAATACCTCAAATTTCAACTTGAAATTTAATATATTTCCCATGCATATCTGTTTGTAGACTTTTAGTATGTTATTCTGGAGACCTATCGGAAATGCACTGCAGCAAAAACAATTCTGTTGCAATTTGTGGTGGGTCAAACCTCAATTTGACTGGACTACAAGGACAATTCACACGTTGCCGACTTGTTTACTAAAGGATCCCATCATAGGAATCTGTCTGTCATCTATTTTACCCAGAATCTCTTTCCTCAAGGGAAGGCGTCCAGAGATATTGCCTTGAACTGCCAATACCTTGTGTTGTTCTCCAATCCCATTGACAGAGCACAAATCCGTGTGTTTGGTAGTCGAATTTATCCTCAGAACATCGACCATTTCATGCAGGCGTTTCAAGGGGCAACAAGTCGTCCGTACGGCTACCTATTCGTAGATTTAGAAGCCCATACCCCGAAGATCGCCGGCTGACGACCCACCTGCTACCCGGCGAGGGATCACCGCAACGTCATATACCCCGACACCATCCACCGAGTCTACAGCTGGTAGAGCAGCGGCAGCAACCCACCCCCATACAGCGGGGTCCCTTCATACCATCAGTCCCGGAATATCACCCAACCGTGAAGGACCAACTCAAACCCGTACAAGGGAATGAACATAATGTGAACTCGAGGCTATGGAAGGATGTGTTCAAAGAAAGTATGAACGCCGAGATGGGCAAGACGTTGAGGGTCACAGAAAACAAGTTTCAACGCAAAGGGTATTCGAAAGAGGAAGCCGCAATTTTAGCCCATAACAGATTGGCACCCAGACTACGACGGGCTTCACGTCAGCGGTATGCCGACCTCGTGACCCATTTGAAATTGTTGGATAAGGACCCAGTCCATATGGAAATTGAAAGAACATCGTCGATGTTGAAAACCTCGGGCATGAACTGGAAAGCGGCGTATGTCAGAGCAATAGCACAAAAGAAACATTTGTTCGAACGTTAAAGCGTTAAGAAAGTGTGTTAAGGGGTTGAGACGGGCGTTAAGGCGTAACGCCGGGCGTTGACGGGCGTCACTGCATTTCGATGAATTGGTGTCAATTCCATGGAAATCAGATCTTCTGAGCTAATTCACCACGGCGTTGAAGCGTTAAGCTAAGCATTGATGGGCGTTACTGTCTATAAAAGCAAGCGTATTTCCAAAAACACGCACAGTCGACGTTCAACCGTCAACATGGCTTATACTTGCTCTGAGTGCGAACGCACGTTCACCAGACATTACGATATGATGCGACACCAGAAAAATATACATGGGATTGAAGACTCTGAGGAGTCCGTTGAGGCGGATGCTGATACAGAGACTGTTGTGAGTGTATCGACTGATACCGAAACAGAGATTGCTGAGAGTCTATCTAGTGATACGGAGAGCTTGACCTCAGATAGTCAGCCTACGTCCGTGGAAAGTGAGGCAGAACCTGCCTTCTGGGATCGTATTGTGAGAGCAGCTATCAATACTTACGCTGCAGCGATCGAGGACGCCGGAGAGTATAATTTACAACAGGCGTAAAGCCAAATGCGCCCCCGCATCAGGAAAACAGCCATGGCGAGCTATGAACAGTATACCTTACTACCGCTTGAAATGAAAGGCGACCCCACGCACAGGTCCATCATGAAGACCAAGCGTCACTTGGAAGAGGCTATGGGGCTACCACCCATCGAGGCCCTGGAAAATGCGATCAGAATGCGCAAGCAACTGTTTCAGGACATGCTGCCCGAAGAATATCCAGGCCTGCCCGACGACGCTTAGGTCACACCGAGCAAAGATGGAACTTTCTGAAATGGCGACTTCTGATTGGACAAGAATCTAACGGACAGGAACGAATAGGACAGATGCAAATGGTGGCCTCTGATTGAGCAAGAGTCTTTTTGAGTTGTAAACATACACAACGCGGCTCCCCCAGCGTGGGTATGATGTAACATTGGGGAAAATAAACTATATGGAAAAAATGCTAGAGCGTTAAGGCCCCGATAAGCCCGGAGACCGATATTAGCCCTTTTGGCTAGAGTTAATAGGAGTTTTCCCCTATTTTAGGGGTAAAGTCCGTGTTCCGCTTTTTATATTTTCGGAACAAATCCTAATTTTACATGCACCCACCCCATTGACTTGATAGGCAGGCCCTGATAAGCCCGGGGACCGATATTAGCCCTTTGGCTAGGGTTGATAGGGGTTTCCCCCTATTTTAGGGGTAAAGTCCGTGTTCCGCTATAGTTTCGGGGGAAAATCCTAATTTTACATGCACCCACCCCATTGACTTGATAGGCAGGTCCCAATAAGCCCGGGGACCGATATTAGCCCTTTTGGCTAGGGTGGATAGGTGTTTTCTCCTATTTTATGGGTAAAGTCCGTGGTCCGCTTTTTATAGTTTCGGGAAAACCCCCTAATTTTACATACACCCACCCATGACTGGATGCCCCTTCACGAATGCTTCACTTTGATACCTCACTCGACCCAATCGGACCATGCAGCGTATTTGAAGTCTTTTTCTCCGCGGAAGCTTTTTCTCGCGATCGCATCACCGCCAGACCGCATCACCTCGGATGAATACATTCCCTGCAACAATTGGAACTCTCCTGTGTTGGAGGTAGCTTTTTGGTCATTCTGCCGGAACTATAGTGCACTTGACCTCTCCTCCACGTGACCTCCACAAATTATGCAAATTTTTGAGGTCAACTAACGCTGAAATCCTCGCTATATACTACTGACGGTGCTAGAACCCTTGTGTACTTCATAGTTTCCTCATGAACAGCTGCAATGAAAGCGGCTACGTCTTAGAATCGTCCGTATTCTAATCGGAATGTGAGGTGCCGACGGAGGCTTTCGTGTGAAGCCATATAGTTAGTCGTCAAACGTCGTCAACTGTATCCACCTCAAACATATCTCGCCAATGACCTTGGGTGTGAAGTGTATATATGTGACAATGTCGGGGATTCTTTGGAACGTTCTGATTGTGTAGAATCATACAGTGTCATGGGCATGGTGTTACGTCATGAAGTGCATGCACACTCTGGAATTAGCAGAGAAAGCCCATTTTTGGATGAGTGCGTACTCGGATGTGTGAAAGGTAGACCAATTAACCCATTGGGGTGACTCCTGATCTCTGGGAGGTGATCGGGATAATCTTGTGTCCGTCCTAGGTCCGGTGATATACCCATGCACACTCGAGAAGTAATAGATAAGTCATTTTCGGATGTGTGCTGCGCATTCCGGCTTTTCAGGTATTATTGGGTGGGTGGGAGCAACCACCTCGCTGGGGGTCTAATAACACCCCAGCCACCAGTCAGATTTTTGGACCGGATTCGGGGCCTTCGCGCACATCGCCGGAAGTGACATCATATATAGTGAAATAGATGTTTAACGAAAATTTTGATTACTTTTCAAGTCTGCATAATACCTCCGTTGACCTAGCGTTAAAAAGAATTATCTGGAGATAATTTTCCCTGTTCATCTGGACAGAGCATATGAAAAGTAGTTCGCTCATGTGCAACACTAAAGGAGTCGTTTGGTCGGTTTCAAACTGAACCGTGCGTTGGTTGGTTTCCCCTATACGTCATAGCAACGTAGTAAAGGTCAACTTCCGCTATTGGAGGCAGGGATGTTATTGGAGCCTGCGAAATGGAGCATGCGCTGTGGGGAGGTTGGGGTGGGAGTCAATCGCCGTTGTAACGTAGTAACCCTCTCAAGGCCCATCTTAATGCTGTGACGCCTTATCCCTGGGGGAGTAACAACACACACGCACACACGCCCACACATACAAACATATCATGTAAACTGAGGACGTCCGTAAGAAACCACTCAAACAAGGACATTGTCAATTCTTTTTCTCCTACTTCCGTGTTTGGTGGTTGAAAATATAATGGTGTTGCGCAATTCCCGAGTACAACGTTGGATCCGAAATCATCTTATTTTCCGAGTCGTGTCTGGCGAAAAGCAACCGATGACATGCTTCCGTACGCGTATATATCCCGTCAATAGAGGACAGATGTACAGTACTGGTCAAGCGTGTGCACAGTCAAATCCTCATTACATACATTGAAATATTTCATATGTTCAGCATATTTGGTATCGGTCTTTATTGCGCATTTCATGACTATAATATTGGCGTGGGAATCCCTGTTGTTCTTAAATGCGTATGACGGATGACCGTTTGGCTGATAGCAAGCGATGAACTCTACCGTATGCGGGAATTGTTTCAACAAATACACACAATTATACACTCGATACATTCAGATTAAACGATGTCGCGTAATCTATAGCATAACCGAGGACCTCAAGTGTGTCGGGTGGCTCGTCAGTTAACACACACAAACACACACTCCGATCGCGTAGTTTCCAGTCAATTGTAGTTGGCATTGAATCAGAAAAAAAGATATAAGGCACTTCAAATGTTCGCAATTATAGAATTTTCTATAAAAAATTCCGGACGTTCTCGTTTGAAGGCGTGTCCCCGGTATGATGGTGTGTATTCATACGCACACAACCAGACAAGCGGGACTTCTTCATTTATCGACTGTTTAAGAAACCT